>CM066338.1:15979552-16279552 GCA_033807585.1 Hydrophis major
GAGAGTGGAAGAGAAAGAGAGAGAGAGGGAGCGAGCAGGGAGAGAAAGAGAGAAAAGAGAGAGAGAGAGAGAGGGAGAGAAAGAGAGAGGGGGGAGAGAGGACAAGAGAGAAAAGAGAGGGAGAGAAAGAAAGAGAGAGGGAGAAAGAGAAACAAAGAGAGAGAGAAGAGAAAGAGAGAGAGAGAAAAGAGGGAGAAAGAAAGGGAGAGAGAGGAAGAAGAAAAAAGTGAGGGAGAGAGAGGGAGCGAAAAAGAGAGAGAGGGAGAGAGGTAGAAAGAGAAAAAGACACAAAGAGAGTGAAAGAGAGAGAGAGACAAAAAGAGAGAGAGAGAGAGAGGGAGAGAGAGGAAGAAGAAAAAGAAAGGGAAAGAGTGGGGAGAAAAAGAGAGAGGAGCAAGAGGAGAGAAAGAGAGAGAAGAGAAAGAGAGAGAAAGAGAGAAAAGAGAGAGGAAAAGAGAGAAAGAAAGAGGAGAGAGGAGAAAGAGAAAAAGTGACAGAAAGAGAGGAAAGAGAGGGAGAAAAAGAGAGAGAGAGAGGAATAGAAGAAAGAAAGGGAAGGAAGAGTGGGAGAGAAAGAGAGAAGAGAGAAAAGAGAGAGGAAAGAGAAGAAAAGAGAGGGAGAGAGGGAGAAAAGAGAGAGAGACAAAAAGAGGGAGGGAGAGAGAGAGAGAGAGAGAGAGAAGAAACTAGAAACCGCTTTTAGTTCCAAAACAGAGTGCAAAAACTTGTGGCTGCTCTTTTGGGAGGGGTTGTGGGTAAAGCTCGGGCTGCATGTGGAGTTGCGAGAAGGAAGGTCTTTTGAGTAGCTGTTAGCCTTCTCTGCAGCCAGACTCCTTTCTCAAATTGGCTTTCCTTTATTAGAGCCGCAACTCAGGCTTTGCAGGGCCCCTGGAGAGCTGGGCCACGCGTTGGCAGTTTCTCCCAGACACCCAATTACCCCTGACGTCAGCACCGTCTCCCCATCTCCCTGGGGTGCCTACATATTTTCCTTTGTAAGGCTAATAGCCTGACTAGCTAAGTGCCTGTTATTTCCTTGGCAGAAGAAGCAATCTCGATGGTGGGCCAGATCCAAAAACTATGTTAAAAATGGCCAGAGGTGAAAGCCCAATAAGTTGGATTTCTCTCCATCCTCACTGAGCCTTGTTGAAGATACCTCCTCATGGGGGAAGAGTCTTTGCAAAATAACAACAACAACAACAGTAGTAGTAGTAGTACAACAACCCTACTTTGAACACCTTATATTCTTTGACCCAACTTGCACATTTCCTAAGCCCTTGGTTAGGATTCGAGCTGTTGAGCTACCAACCAGCCCCAAAGGCTGTGAATCTCACCATATTTATCCATAATAACAACATCAACAACAACAACAACAACAACAATAATAATAATAATACAACACTTCCTGCAATAACAATTGCAAAAAACTGTGCTACTTGGAACATCATATATTTTAAGAAGATACTTCCTTGATACCTAGGGGGCTGGCAGCAACCCGTATCAACCATTAGCACCAGTCACTGGCATTTGTGATACATTTTAAATGTTCAGGTGACTTGAGTTTCATGTTTAATGAATAAAAGAGATAATAATAATATAATGATGATGAATAGAATATAGAATGGAATGGAATAGTGTAGATATAGAACATAATATAGATATAGAGAATAGAATAGAACAGAATAGAATAGAATAGAATAGAATTTGGAATATAGAATATAGAATATAGAATATAGAATATAGAATATAGAATATAGAATATAGAATATAGAATATAGAATATAGAATATAGAAGTAGAGTAGAGTAGAGTAGAATAGAATATAGAATAGAATATAGAATAGAATATAGAACATAGAACATAGAACATAGAAGTAGAGTAGAATATAGAATAGAATAGAATATAGAATATAGAATATAAAATATAGAAGTAGAGTAGAGTAGAGTAGAATAGAATAGAATATAGAATATAGAATATAGAATATAGAATATAGAATAGAACATAGAACATAGAACATAGAACAGAACATAGAACATAGAACATAGAACATAGAACATAGAACATAGAACATAGAACATAGAACATAGAAGTAGAGTAGAGTAGACTATAGAATAGAAAAGAATAATATAAGAATATAGAATATAGAATATAGAATAGGAATTCTTTACTGGCCAAGTGTGATTGGACCCACAAGGAATTTTGTCTATGGTGCAGAAGCTCTCAGTGTACATACAAGCAACAAGTGATAAATCATGATCATCATCATAAAATACAGCCATCATAAATCATAAGATACAATCCCATCCCAGAAAAGGAAGGGAATCCATGCAGGTCCCTGGTGAACTCTCCAAAGAGAGACCCTGCAAAGTTCTCCTTGGAGGAACCAACCCAGGCTGGTTGACCTCTCCATGTTGTGGTTGAGTCCTTCATTACTTCTCTCCCCACCCCCACATTTAGCAACAAACAGGCTTGCCTGGTAACGGTGGAGAAGAGCGCCTGGGCCGAGGGGATGTTGCCGTTTTGTTGGCTGCCTCTGCTGGCTAGCGGGAGCACCCCGCCTGCCTCATGCATTCCCAGTGGAGGGTGGGGACTTGTGCAAGCAGCCTTTCTACGTCTGGTTCCAAGGAACCCCCCCCCCCCCCCACAAAGCCTCCTCTTGGCCTTCTCTCTCTGCCAGGCAGAGGTCTGCGCCAGCAGATAAAGTGGAGTTTGTGATTGCTTTGCTGGACGGGCCTTGGCTGGGAGGGCCTGATAAGACCCCTGCAAGGGAAAGAAAAAACCCTTTGCATTCCCCTCCCAGAAATGTGACAGAAGAACATAACAGGCACAAGAAAGTTAAACACAACCGGGCTGGGGTGTGTAGGTGCAGAACTGTTGGAGAAGATAATGATAATTGATTGAATCAAAGTAACGGCGCCAACAAACCTTCTGTCTTTTTATTCCGAGATGCTTTGCCCCCTTCTTTCCCTCCCTTCCCCTTCTTCTCGACGAATTATTATTATTATTATTATTTTCCTGACCACCCCCTTTCTCCCTTCCCTCCCTTTTCCTGATTTTCCCCAGCAAAGTATCCTAGGAGCTCAGGTTGCAATGCGCCCAAGCTGCTCTTGCTGATAATAAGCCAGAAGGCCTCTTTGGGGTAGGCAAAAAACAAAAAACAAAACAACAAAACAAAACAAATAAAAATAGACGATTAAAGAAGCAAACAAACAGATTCCCCCCCCCCCCCCCCCATTCTTCTCCTCATCCCGGATTGCCTTGGGTTGGCGGAAAAGAAAAAAAGAATTGCACTTCACTCCCAGGATCGTACTCAGATTGTAGTTTTATTTTCTTTTTTAAAAGAAAAAAAAAGAAAAATAAAGAAAGGCCAGGAAGATAGAGAGCGACAAGTTTCGATGTGCTTTGATTAGATGTCTGGACAACTTTCTTTTTTTGCTTTTAAGAAATCTGGACTTCAACTCCCAGAATTCCCCAGCAGCATGAGAGTTGAAGTCCAGACCCTTTTAAGTTTGAGAAACGTTGGTCTAGATCAAGGGTCTTCCAACTTGGCAAGTTTAAGACTTGTGGACTTCAACTCCCAGAAATTCCTGAGCTAACATGACTGGAGGAGGAATTCTGGGAGTTGAAGTCCACAAGTCTTAAAGCTGTCAAGATCCCTGGTCTAGATAGCACTTAGACTTACAGAATCTGGGTCCTCATTTTACCGATCTTGGAAGGATGGAAGGCTGAGTCAACTTGGAGCCTGTTATGCTTCATGTTAATCAGCAAAATTTAGTAAAATTAGTCCTGTCTGTATCTTCTGTCAGGACATACTCTTGCCACATTAATTGACAGTATATTATATAGGGGTCATAAGCCTACTCATGCTTACTTGGAGAAGAGTGATCAGTGACATTTATGATGGCAGAATAATAAGAGTCCCAGCAGCATTGAAAAGGTCATAGATTTCTGGCTGCTGGTCTAGGGAATTAAGACGAAGGAACACTCATTCTGCATCCAAGCTGCTGTGGGCACCAGTTCTTAGGGTTGCCAGAAGAGTTATGGGCAGCTTGATTCAGGAATTCTGAATTATGAAGTTCAAACTTTTAGAGGATTCCCTGTTTAGGGAAGGGTGTGCCAGAATGTCTTTGCTGGTATCCTTTCAAACAAGAGTGAACTGAAATTGAAGGAGGTAAAGAGAAAGGATGAAGAGAAGCTTTGAAGAGATGAGTAAATTTACTTGGGAACAGCTACATCAATGATATAGGGACGTGGTGGCTCAGTGGCTAAGATGCTGAGCATGTCGATCAGAAAGGTCGGCCATTCGGTGGTTCGAATCCCTAGCACCACGTAACAGAGTGAGCTCCCGTGACTTGTCCCAGCTTCTGCCAACCTAGCAGTTCGAAAGCATGTTAAAAAAATGCAAGTAGAAAAATAGGGACCCCTTTGATGGGAAGGGAACAGCATTCTGTGCACCTTCGGGCATTTAGTCACGCTGGCCATAGGACCACGGAGACGTCTCCGGACAACGTTGGCTTTGTCATGGAGATGAGCACCACCTCCTAGAACCAGAAACGACTAGCACGGATGTGCGAGGGGAACTTTTACCTTTACTTTACATTGATTTAGACAAGCAGTTCGTGGTGGTGAAGCACCAGGCTAGAAACCAGGAGATTATGGATTTTAGTCGCACTTTAGGTACAAGCTAACTGGGTGGCCTTTGGCCAGTCACTCCTTCTTAGTCCTAGGAAGGGGGCAATGGCAAGCAACTTCTAGATTCTGGCTATTCTGAGAAGATAAAGGCCATCACTAAGAAAGAAGACATTGAGTTCTGATAACAGCCAAAAACCAAATGAATAATCCCACTGTTTTATTTATTGTTAATTGGACTTCTATCCTTTTTGGAGCTCAAGAAATATGCCTAGTTCTTCCTCTTCCAGTTTTCATCACAAGACCCAGAAGAGCCACCATTACATACCGGTAGTTTGGTCTTTGGGTCTCTCCTCCCTCCTCCTCCGCCTCCTCCTCCTCCTCCTCCTCCTCCTCCTCCTCCTCCTCCTCCTCCTCCTCCTCCTCTCTTCTTCCTCTTCTTCCTCCTCCTCCTCCTCCTCCTCCTCCTCCTCCCTCCTCCTCCTCCTCCTCCTCCTCCTCCTCCTCCTCCTCCTCCTCCTCCTCCTCCTCTCCTCCTCCTCCTCCTCCTCCTCCTCCTCCTCTTCTTCTTCTTCTTCTTCTTCTTCTTCTTCTTCTTCTTCTTCTTCTTTCAGTGAAATCGCTATTTTTTTTCCTTAGCCACTTTCATTATCTTTTCTTTTACATTGTTTTACATTGTTTCTCTCTGAATGTCTCCATTGAGCACATCTTCCTATAAAAATCAGACTTTATTATACAGTTATGGGATAGCTGATAGTTGGCCTTGGCATTTTGCACAATTCCATTTTTAAGCAGAACTTTTCAAGCTGAAGGCCACTTAATGTTTTGAAGTTGAAAAAGCACTGGTGTTGTAGCCAAGGCTACCATGGTTTGGTTTGACCTTTTAATTCTTTTTTCTCTTCCAAGTATATTTTGCAGAATAAATCCCTTTAAGGTGTGTTTGCTTTAAAAGTCTGCATTCAAATGCTTGCCATTACTGTTTGTACCTAGGGGAGGAGGAAAGGAAAGGAAGGAAAGAAGGAGGGAGGGAGGGAGGAAAGGAAGGAAAGAAGAAGGAAAGGAAGCAAGAAAGAAAAGAGGGAGGAAAGGAAGAAAGGAAAGGAGGAAGGGAGAAGGAAGGAAAGAAAGAAAGAAGAAGGAAAGAAAGGAAAGAAGGAAGGAGGTAGGGAAGGAAGGAAAGAACGGAGAGAGGCAAAGGAAGGAAAATGGAAGGAAGAGAAAGAAATAAAGAAAAGAAAGAGCTCTAATTGGTGAGACTGATACATGTTTGAAGTGTAATAAAGCTTCTACTTCATTCTCTCCTCTGAACAATCCTTTTTTTTCCTGACTGCTGAGCTTCAACAGCCAGTCACCAATTTTGATATGCTACCCGTGGAGCTTTACGTCCTAGGTGAATTTGAGGGTGGGTTTCCCCCTCCTTCCTCTCTCTCCCTTCCTGCCCCTTCAACCAGGGAGGCCTGGAAATAAAGAATAGCCTCAGGTAGCCAGATTTCTCCTTCCCGCAGATGCTCCCGAGGCACTGCCCGAAGCCATCTTTCTGAAACAGTTCCTCGCGATTGCGCTGCTTCCCTCCTGGATGCATGCTTTCCATTCTGCCTTTTTGCCCTTCTGCTTAACCCCTTTCCCCTCTTGGTAAAGGAGGAGGTGTCAGAAACACCGGCATTTTCCTATTTGCCTTCATAAATTTCACAAATTAAAAACACACTACAGCCACTGGGGGAGGGAAGAGAGAGAGAGAGAGAGAGGAGAGAGAAGAGAGAGAGAAGGGAAGAGAGAAAAGAGAGAAAGAGAGAGAGAAAGACACAGAGAGAAAGAGACAGAGAGAGAGAGAGACAGAGAAAGGGAGAGAGGGGGAGGGAAGAGAGAGAAGAGAGAGAGAAGAGGAGAGAGAGAGAGAGAAGAGAGAGAAGAGAAGAGAGAGAGAGAGAGGGAGAGGGAGGAGGGAAGAGAGAGAGAAGAGAAGAGAGAAGAGAGACAGAAAGAAAGAGAGAGATGGAGAGGGGGGAGGGGAGAGAGTGAGAAGAGAGACAGAGACAGAGAGAGGGAGAGGGAGAGGAGAGAGAAGAGAGACAGAGAAAGAGAGAGAGAGAGAGATGGAGGGGGGGAGAGGAAGAGAGAAGAGAAAGAGACAGAGAGAGGGAGAGAGAGGGAGAGAGAGAGGAGAGAGAGAGAGAGCGGCACGAGAGAGTGCCGCTCAACAAACAAAGCCAGTTGCTTCAAAACTTTCTTGCTTCCCCACGGCCCTCGCTTGTCTTTTTCGCCCCATGACTTAAAGGATGTGGACAGTCATTAAAGGACCCCTAAGTTCCTCATTTTCTGGGCCCATGTCTTTGATCTGAGTGATGTCAGCCAGCGATTCTCATTGTCCTTTCCTCCTCCTCCTCCTCTCCCCACACCTCCTCCTTCTTCTCCAGCCCTTTTGATGTGAAAAATGGCGCCCATCCATTCTGAAATCAAAAGGGGAGGAAAGGGAAGGGAGAGGCATAATACGAAGCATGGGGTTGTGGGTGGGGGGGGTCACACATCTTTCTCCTGGAGGACCCTGTCTGCATATATAGAAGTAGGAAGACCTACATTTGCATGGGGATGGGTGGAAAAGAGACAAGGTTGAGACCAGGAACTTGAGCAACCAAAATATGAGTTTCCATTCTTTTCTGGATGGTCGTTGGGGCCTGGTGGCCGTCTCCGTCTCTGTCTTTGTGTCTCCCTCCCTCCCTCCCTCTCTCTCTGAAGCATTGGGGGCATTTTTAAAATTATATATGGTGGGCTTTGTCCCTCTTGCAGGCTGGAGGGATTTTGGCCTTAATTGTTCCCACATGAGAGAGCCAATGTGTTGGAAAAGAACAGCAGCCTTCCTTCGTCTGGCTTCACTTGGCAAGCGCAGTGGGAGCAGAGTGAGGCTGTTTATGAGGGGATGTTAATAAACTTATAAGGCATCGGCTGCAGGTGGTCACGGGAGGAAAAGCGAGCCCAGGTAGGTTAGATAGCGATGGGAAGGCCATTAGCAAAAAATTAAAGGGGCGAAGGGAGGAGGGCTCCAATCCTGAAGCGACAAAGTGCCATTTAGTTCTCTGTGGGTTGTTGTCCTTCGTGCTAAAATGGGTGTCTCTCTCTTTCTCTTTCTCTCTCTCTTTTTCTTTCTCTCTCTCTTTTCCCTCCTTCCCTCCCTCTTTATCTTTTTCTATCTCCTTCCTTCCTTCCCTCCTTCTCTCCTTCCCTCTCCTTTGTCTCTTTCTATATCCTTCCTTCGTCTCTTTGTCTCTTTCAACCCCCTCCCTCCCTCCCTCCCTCCCTCCCTCCCTTCCTTCCTTCCTTCCTTCCTTCCTTCCTCTTTGTCTCTTTCAATCCCCTTCCTTCCTCTCTTTGTCTGCTTTAATCTCCTTCCTTTTCCTTCCTTTCTTTGTCTGTTTTAATCTTCCTTCCTTCCTTCCTCCCTCCCTCCCTCCCTTCCTTCCTTCCTTCCTTCCTTTGTCTGTTTTAATCTTCCTTCTTCCTTCCTTCCTTCCTTCCTTCCTTCCTTCCTTCCTTCCTTCCTTCCTTCCTTCCTTCCTTCCTTCCTTCCTTCCTTCCTTCCTTTGTCTGTTTTAATCTTCCTTCCTTCCTTCCTTCCTTCCTTCCTCCCTCCCTCCCTCCCTTCCCTCCCTCCCTCCCTCCCTCCCTTCCTTCCTTCCTTCCTTCCTTCCTTCCTTCCTTCCTTCCTTCCTTCCTTTGTCTGTTTTAATCTTCCTTCCTTCCTTCCTTCCTTCCTTCCTTCCTTCCTTCCTTCCTTCCTTCCTTCCTTCCTTCCTTCCTTCAACCACCTTTCTTCCTTCACCCCCTCCCCCCACATTTCCCCCTCTTTCTCTCCTCTCTCTCATTCAATATATGTGAAAATATGCTGAAAACCAAATCAAATTTGAAGGGTTAGAAGGGAAAGAGAGGGATCCCTGCCTGGAACTTAGAAAGCCACATCTTTGTAGTTTGCCCTCCTCCCATTAGCCCCCACCCCGGTCTCTCTTTTCCTCTCCTTGGGTACAAACGAGAAGCCGCCTCGACCTCTGTTCCCTCCATCCCCAAGGGACGGGCATAAATTTAGTCCCTTCTGGCAGAGCTCCCCTCATTCTGCACGGGGCTGTCGAGGGACCCCCCCATCCCCCTTGGGAGAGGGCAGGTGGTGTTTGCTGAGGATTTTATTCAGGGGGGGGGGCTTGCCAGTCAGGAGGGACCGGCTGTTGTCTGAAGATGGGCTTCCAGGCTTTTCCACATACATTTCCCCAGGAAGGTTGTTAGAGGTAGTTCATTTCCAGCCTTCCTGTGCTGCCTCCTTTTGAAAAGGCCCTGATCACAATAGACATCCTGGGCTTGTTTTTTTTTTTTTTTTTTTTTACAGTTTGGCTGCGTTAAAGATGACAGTAAATCAGCCAGGAAGCAGATTCTGCAGGTCGATCAAGATTAGATTAGATTAACAGAGTTGGAAGCAGAGGTGGCATTCAGCCGGTTCTGACCAGTTCTGGAGAACCAGTAGTGGAAATTTTGAGTAGTTCGGAGAAGTGGCAAATCCCACCTCTGACTGGCCCCACCAACCCCCATCTCTTCTCTGCCTCCCGAGTCTCAGCTGATGAGCTGGGTCTTCTTTGGAGAACAGAGCTGGAAAGCAGGTTAGTGGGGTGGAGAGGGAATGGGGATTAACCTTTATTTTATTTATTTGTTTATTTTATTAAAAACTTACAACACAATAGAAATAAGAATAAACATAAGGTTAAATATAAGAAATAGGAACTAATAATTGGGGACAATAGGACAGGGATAGTAGGCACAGTTGTGCGCTTATGCACGCCCCTTACAGACCTCTTAGGAATATGGGGTGAGGTGGATTGAGGTTAGTTTGAGGGTAAAGAAGTGGGGGTTTGAACAGGTGACAACAGAATCAGGCAGTGAGTTCCAGACACTGACCACTCTATTGCTGAAATCATACTTCCTGCAATCGAGCTTGGAGTGGTGAACATTAAGCTACAAAGTCACCCACCTGGCTTTCATGCCTGAGGTAAGACTAAAACTCAGTCTCCCGCTTTTTAGCCAGGTGCTTTAACCACGAGTCCGAACCAGCTATACATGTCTACCCAGCATACCTTTTATAGACTCACTTTTCTTTTTCTTCCCCAAAGCCAACTTCAAAAATTTTGTCATGTTGTTATTAGAGTTGGACTCTGAGGGAGAGGACGAACAGCCGACAGGGAGTGGAGATGTGTCTTCGGAGGTTGTGGAGGAGGCTGGGGAAGGGCTGAGGCCAGCTGGGCAGTTAGAGGAAGAACCAGGCCCATCCCCTCTCCATCCTAGGACACACAGGGAGCAACAGAGAAGGAAACAACTTGGCTTATGAGAGAGGAAGCGGCCATGATCTCCCTCATCGGTAGCAGCTGGGGAGAATAGTATATAAGAGAGATGGTTAAAACACAGTGTTGCCAGAAGCAAAGTGTGTTTTTTTTGGGGGGGGGGGAGGGGGCTGAAGTTATCTTGGTTGGCATCCTTCCAACTGACTGTGCCTTGTTATCTCCTTGAAGTTTTGTAGTTTGCTTTGGTTTTTTATTTCACCTTCATCTGCTCATTGGGTTCGGACTGTATTGCTTTCTTTTGAAGATTATTTTTAAATAAGTTTTAATCTCCAATTGAGAATTATTGAACAGTGGGGCCAACTTGGAGGCATTAAAGGACATTTATTTACGTTTTGGATTTTATTACACTTGTGTTACACTTTGGGTCATCGCAAATTTCAGCAAAAATGCTGCTACCAGTAGTAAGAGTTGCACTCCCCCCCTTCCAGCTTACATCTTTTCTGAACACCTGTACTGTTTTCTAGATAACACAGACTCTCGTTGTTGTAAAGGGATTTGGTAATCTTTCATCCGCAGTTCAGATAAAGATTCATATTTGCTTCAATTATTGATCAAAGCGCTCAATCTTTGCAGTTTCCACTCAGTCCTGGTCTTCTCTCTTTGAAAGACAAATCAGACAGGTAGATTCTCGCTTCCCAGACCGTATTTAGCCCGAGATATCTCTACAGGTAGTCCCTCGACTTATGGCCACCGTTGAGCTCAACATTTCAGGTGCTAAATGAGACATTGGTTGAGCCACGGTTGTTATGGGAATCGCTTGCAGTTCTTAAGTGAGTTAACATGGTTGTTTAGTGAATCTGGCTCCCCCGTTGACTTGGCTTGTCAGATGGTTGCTAAAGGAGATCACGTGACCCTGGGACACTGCAACCGTCATAAGTATGAGTCAGTGGCCAAGCATCCCAATTTTTTCTCACGCGACCATGGGGATGCTGCAATGGTTGTAAGTGTGAAAAACGGTCATCAGTTTTTTCAATGTCATTATAACTTTGATCACTAAATGAGTTGTTGTAAGTCAAGGACTACATGTATGGCTGAGTTTCTTGGTTGCCTGATCTTAGCCTTTATCGGTTGTTGTTTTACATCAGGAAAATGCAGGCCATCAAGAAACAAATTAAGAGGGACTTAGGACAAAGAAGGGGGCTGTCTCAGGCATGGCCACATCCCCCAATTCAGCTTCTCCTGTGAAAACCACAACCCCCATGCCTGATGTACAATAATAGCAATAACACTGCTTCACAGTGCTTTAGAGCCCTCTCTAAGCGGTTTACAGAGTCAGCCTCATGCCCCCAACCATCTGGGTCCTCATTTTACCCACCTCAGAAGGATGGAAGGCTGAGTCAACCTGGAGCCTGGTGGGAGTCGAACTGCCAAATTGCAGGCAGATCTTTCTGGGCTCAGTATGTCCTACACCGTTTTTTCTCAGCCTTGGCATCTTTAAAGATCTGTGGACTTCAACTCCCAGAATTCCTCAGCCAGCATGGAGAATTCTGGGAATTGTAATCCACCCAGCTTAAAAAAATCACCAAGATGGAGAAACATTGGTCTAGAGTAAAAACAATGGCCAATGGTAAATATTGGACCGAGGTACCATTTATGAAGTATGATGTCCACTGTGTCTGTCTCTTGATCGCTGAATTCTACTTTCTCTTCTCTTCCTTTCCACCCCACCCCACAATCTCCCACCAACTGCAACCGTTGGGAAGGAACTCATCTTGGTTGGGATTGTGGAAGATGGAAGGTTAGCTCCAGATCTGGCCATATCATTAAGCACAGTCAATCTATATTAGGGGGATGTCTAAACCCAGTTACAGAATGCATAACAACAAAGTTGGAAGGGACCTTAGAAGTCTTCTAGGCAACCCCTTGCTTGAGCAGGAGACTCTGTACCATTCCCCACTGACGGCTGCCCTGTTGTGACCCAAACACGGCAAACCTTCTGAAATGAACTCAAAGATTCCTTTAATTTCTCCCTCACCAAAGGCTAACAAGTCTGTTCAGCTGGAAGATGAACAGTTGTCTGCCACATCTATTCATCTCTGCCCTCTGCCATTTATCCCCAGAGCTAAGGGGGGCTTCATTAGGAGTGGTTGCGCTTCTGTCCCAAGGACCGGCTCATAGATTTCCATGGCTCCCCTCTCCTCTGTCTTCTACGCATCTGTGCATCAGGCACTGGACCCAGCTGTTCCTCCTCTCCCTCATCAGCCACCTCCAGACCTGGGGGCTGTTGACTCTCCATCTGAGGGCTGATGGATGACCCAGGCTCTACCTCTCTCTCTCTCTCTCTGCCATCTCCTTTCCCTCTTCTTCCTCAGAGCTCTCAGGTTACCTTGATGCTGACCTGACTCCCGCACCTCCTCCTCTTCTGATTCGGCTTCTTGGGGGGGCTGGTGGCTGACAGGCCACAACATGACCAGTCTCTTCTCAAAAACCTCCAGTGATGGAGCACCTGCAAGTTGACTTCTTAGCCTCTTCTCTGAGTAGCTCTTTCATGCATCAGAAGATCTACGGCACTCCAGCATAGCTGGCCCTGGCCAATTACTCCACATATGATGGGTGGCCACAATTCCAAGAGATGATGATGCTATGCAGAATAATGGGAGTAGCTGGTTTCTTGGACTGTCTCTGCTTAATGATCCCATTTCTCCTTGTCTCCTTGTCATCCTGTCTAAAACCATTCTCTCTCTCACTTGCTCACTAATTTAGCCTTCTTTGAAAATTATAAGTCATTTGACATACTGGGTCTGCTTAGCTGTGATCCCTGCAGCCTGACCTGTTAATAGCAGCCGTGCTGCACTGTGGAGTAGCAGCATCAATAATCGGGTTTGTGGCTGAGACACACCTTCCATTGTGGTTTGATTAGATGACTACATAATTTGGCTTCAGGACTTCAGTGGGTTCAGCAGACGTAGGTGAGAACACGGAAATATCACCAGTTTTCAGCATCCTTCGAAATCTTAGCTGTTCTCACATACAGGTAGTCCTCGACTTATGACGATTGGGACCAGAATTTCCATTGATGAACAAGGTGGTTAAGTGGCTTTGCTTGTCCAAAGCGGTCTAGGAAGGTCACCAATGGAAAAGATGGGACTCTGGAGGCTGCAACCATCGTAAAAACATGCTGGTCGATCACAAGACCATGAGGATGCTGGGATGGTCATACATGTGAGAACTGGTCATAAGTCATTTTTTTCAGCACTGTTGTAACTTTAAACAGTCACTAAATGAATGGTTGTAAGTCAAGAATTACCTCCATGTCTGTAAACCTCTGCAAGTGGCCTTAGTAACCCTCTAAAAGGAGGCAAATGACCAGCTGTCTGCAAGGAGTATAAATCCTTCCATTCCCCGCCATCCAGTCAGAGCTGAAGAAGCTTCTTGGATGAGAAGGGAAACGTCTTTAAAGGAACAAACAAACAAACAAGAAAATCCAGGGGCCTCTTGAAAAAGCACCTTTGGGGCAGGAGGAGTGACTACAAGTTCAATGTTGCAAAAGCAATCCATAATCTTCTCTAAAACATCCAGTTCTGATCTGGAACATATGCCATTAATTAGGCAAAGAAAGTGAAGGTGTTCCTGAAACATTTTCAGAGAAATGTTTGCATTCTAAGTGGATTATTTAGAGTTCAGTTGTAGAAGGAAACTTTTAAAAAGCCTCCAATAAATTTGGATTATATTAGTAAAAAGGTCCAGCCAATTCTGCAAACTACTTCTGCTGGCTGCCAGCAATTCGGCAGTTTGGCAGTTTAAGTCTCACTAGCTAAAGGTTGACAGCCTTACATCCTTTCATGGACAGTAAAACGAGGACCCAGATTGTTGGGGGCAAGATGCTGATACCGTAAACCGCTTAGAGAGGGCTGTAAAGCACCGTGAAGAGGTATATAAGTCTAAGGGCTATTGCTATTGACCATCCACCCATCCATCCACGATGTGCCGTGGTTAAGGTGCAGTATTTCAGGCTGACTCTGCCCAACTGCCAGCAGTTCGATTCTCACTGGCTCCAGGTTGACTCAGCCTTCCATCCTTCCAAGGTCAGTAAAATGAGGACCCGGATTAATTCTTAAAAAAATTAAGATGAATATTTTACCCAGAATTCTATTTCTGTTCCAAACAATACCAATTAGGCTTGGAAAAGACTGTTTTGAAGATTTAAATAAAATATAGAATTAGAGGAGGTTTTGGCCTGCCCAATTGGGAATTGTACTATCAAGCTGCAAGTTTGATGTGGGTCAAGGAATGGATAACATTAAGAAAGACTAGATTGTTGACACTAGAAGGTCATGATTTGCTGTTGGGCTGGCATGCTTTTTTATAGTATAAGGGAACTAAAACACAGGGTTACTTTAGAAGACATTATATACAGGAGTCTTTGTGGTTAAACTGGGAGAAGATAAAAAGACAATGTTATTTGAAAATTCCAGTTTGGTTATCGACTATTGAAGCATTTTCCTATCCTATAATTTATAAGAAGGAAAATAAGGACCTGGATTGTCGGGGGCAATATGCAGACTTTGAAAATCACTTATAGAGAAGGCTGTAAAGCACTCTGAAGCAGTATATAAGTCTAAGTGCTCTTGCACTTTACTATCTTGCTCTCTCTTCTAGCAAGTAACTCAATCAGTGGGAAAAAAAAAAAAAAGCTTTGTTTGCAGGGTTAATACCCAAGCATAATTAGGACCGGGGAGAAAGGGGCTCCTTCCTTCCTTCCTTAATTAGAAATCAGAGGACGATGGGAATCGACATCTGTTTCTGTTGGAGTTTTTGCTCAATGCTGGAATTCTCCTTAATAAGCGGAGATATTCTGGGGCTGCCTCAGTTAGTGGTTGGGTGCAGAAGCGGTACTCGGGGGGGTAGACAACTTAATGTGCCTGTAATTATCATGTAATTATTTTGTAATGGGGGGGGGGGGGGTGAATCAGAATTTTTCCATCTCTGGCATTTCCCCACCAAACTTGAAAACTGTCATGGCCCGTGCGATGCAGATGCGCCGACAATCCCAGATCAAAATCCAGGCACACTCCGTTCTATAGTACGGATAGTCCTTGGCTTAGAACCAGGGTGGGATTCAAATTTTTTAACGACCGGTTCTGTGGGCTAGGTGGCCATGGCCATGTGACTGGGTGGGCGTGGCTTCTTCTTCTTCTTTTTTGCAGCACCTCCCACCCTGCTTTTTTTTTTTTTGGCCTCCTGGACCTCAGGGCGAAGCAGTAAGACAGGGAGGGGGATCCCTGCACAGCTGATCATTGGAACAGCTGATCGTTGGGAGGGAAAAAATGGAAATACCTTAAGGAGTGACTGAGCAGAGAAGAAGGCAGTCAGCGATGTTGGGCATGCGTGCGATGTTGCATAGGCACAATAAGGAGTGACTGGGTGGATGGAGAGGGGTGAGGCCACCAGGGGCACAATTTGCTGGTTCCCCGAACTGCGCAGAATCATAACAACCGGATCTATAGAACCGGTCCAAACCGATAGAATCCCACCCCTTACAACCGTTTGTTTAGTGACCGTTTAAAGTTACAGGACCGAAAAAGGCTGTTTTTCTACACTTCCCCATGGTCACGTGATCCAAATTAAGAAGCTCGGCAAATGACTCACTGATGGTTGCAGTGTGGAGCGGTCATGTGATTTCCCCTGTTGCGATCTTCTGTCAGGCAAATCCAGATTCACGTTCCCTCTGCTGGGATTCACTTAACGGGGGTAGTCAGAAAGGTCATAAAATGAGGCAAAACTCACTGAACAACAGTCTCACTTTGCAACAGGAGTGTTGGGCTCAGTTGTGGTCGTAAAGTGAGGACTACCTGTAGAAGTTGCTCCTCTCCACCATTTTCTCATCCCCTGTTTATTTCTCTCTACTTAAATATTTTGGAACGCTTTGCGTGGCAAGCCGCTTCAAGTGAAATTGAATAATTTAATCCAAATGCTGTTGAATATTTATCGGAGTCCTTGTTGGCAAAATTACTTTCCAACACAAGTGTCAGGTGAGTTGCAATTATCATCAAAGTGAGCACACACACAAATAATGGATGGGTTTTTGCTAGGAAAAGCAGGAACAATTGTTTTGTAAAGGCAACGTTTTAGGGAAATGAGGCCACTGCTCGCCGTTAAAAAAAACACCAGCCTTTTAGTCTCTGTCATTTAATTTTGAAGACAGCTAGGACAGCAAACGTTTGACAAACTTAAGTTTCCTTAAAATTCCAAATGGGGGCAATCATAGAATCATTAGAAGGGACCTTGGAGGTCCAACCCCTGCTTAAGCCAGGAGAATTTAATAGCTGAATCAAAATAGAGCTGGAAGGGACCTTGGAGGTCTTCTAGTCCACCCCCTGCTCAAGCAGAAGACCCAACAGCATTTCAGATAGGTGGCTGTCCAGTCTTTTCTTAAAGACCTCCAATGATGAAGCACCCACAACTTCTGGAGACAAGTTGTTCCACTGGTTAATTGTCCTCACTGTTACGAAGTTTCTTCTCAATCCCAGGTTGCTTCTCTCTTTGATTAGTTTCCATCCCTTGTTTCTTAACCTGCCTTCTGTTGCTTTGGATAAATAAATGGGCTATCACCATTACAAGTCATCCTCAAGTTACCACCATAATTGAGCCCAACATTGATGTTGCTAAATGAAACATTTATTAAGTGAGGTTTGCCCCAAGTTATGATTTATCTTCACCAAGCTTAGGGTTAAGGAATGGTGGATGCAGCAGAAACAAAGAGCTCCATTGCACAGGGCAACCAGGTTTTGTATACAAACCTAGATTGGGTGGGGAACGATGGTCCTCTTTATGACCTGTGGACCTCAACACCCAACAATGGAATTCTGGGAGTTAGAAGTCCTCAGATCGTAAAGGAGGCCATCATTTCCTACCCCTGACCTAGATGGGAAGGGGGAAAACACAACTTGAAACATATACACATGGATTTTTTTTCTGACTGTTCCCATATAATGGAAAGAATGGAATAGAATTCTTTATTGGCCAAGTGTGATTGGACACACAAGGAATTTGTCTTAGTGCATATGTTCTCAGTGCAAAACATAAAGTCACCAAACCACTGGTCAGATCCCACCCCTGGGCACAGTCCAAGATTTTTTAAATTACCTATTCGTCAGGGGTGTATGTGCAACACTGCTTGCAACATTGTGCATAAAATATTCTAGCCGCTGTTCATATGTATAATACAATATGCTTAAGTTTCTTATCATGTTTCTTTTTGAACATCCCTAACATAAATAATTCTGGTTCAAATTTTGAACAAATGTAACCATTGCTTTATTTTGGTCCAATATCTTTGAATTTCTGCACAAGACCACCATATGTAGTAGAAAGTACCTTGTCTCTTTTTATACTTCCAGCATGCTGGATTCATTTTGGGATACATTTTTGCTAATCTCATTGGAGGTAGATGCCATCGATAAAACATCTTATATATGTGTATGCTGATGCTCTTGTTAATTTATAATTCCTGTTCCAAATTTTCTCCCATACAGAAGAGGGATTTTTTATTTGGATAGATGAAATGCTTAATGCACATCTGAAGTGGATGCACTGCCTACAAATTGGTTAATTTTGCACAAGCCTAGATATTAGTAAAACACTTCAATGGAAGAGAATGCATGTAGCTCAGATTTGAACTGTGGGGTCCTTGGCGCTCTCTAAGCTTGGTGGGTTTTTTGACAGACATTTCTTGACCCAACTCGGGAACATCATCTCTCTTAGAAGGGAGGGGGGGTTTGTGGAGGAGGGAGGAAGAGGAGGAAGAGAAGGAAGAGGAGGGGAACAAGAGGGGGTTGTGGTCTTTGAGCTTGGTGGTTTTCCTGCAGACATTTTTTTACCCATCTAGGTAACATCATCAGGGTACCAGGAATGGCTGTATCAGAAAGTAGGATGCTGTTCAAATTTGCATTTTCTCCATTATTCCTGGGTGTGCTGTCCAGTCTGCTCTTCTGGGGCACAGATACAAAAGCAAACAAGCATATATTGCTTTGAGAATTGCCTGAGAACATCCTTACAGACGGTGTACGTGAACAGGAAATTTTAGTTTGCGTGTATTCGTATGACAGCATCTAGATTAATGAGGCATGGCTTAAAGATCATTAATGCTTGGAGTATATTATCAGGTGTTCTCTAATGCAGTTTTGATGAGCTTTAATGATGTGCCACTTACGTTTTCTTTCTAAATCATCTTCTTGCCTCTTTTTTCTAGATCCTTGCAGTCATTATTTAACCCAGCTGCTAAACTCTATCAGTAAACAACCTAACACCACCCCTCCCTGCTGCCACATTGTCATTTCCCTTGCCTGCTTTGGTTTCTGAGAGATGTTTGAGATTTTCTTGGGGTTGGTGGTTTTACACAAGCTGGCCCAAATTAATATTTCTAGGATTAGCATGCAGGAATGTAGTGGTTCTGGAGTGTTTCTCACTTCTTGGAATCTTACAACGCACTTTGAGGTCCCAAGACAAAATTTAGGATGAAAAGTCTTTAGCTTTTTAAGGCTGTGAGACTCCAAGGACTTTTGAGTTCCCAAATCTTTTCTTGCTGCCCTTCTGAGGGTAGTCTTTAATTTTTTTTTTTACCTATAGAATAAAATAGACTAGAATTCTTTATTGTCCAAGTGTGATTGGACACACAAAGAATTGTCCTGGTGCAAATGCTCTCAGTGTACATAAAAGAAAAGATACATTCGTCAAGGGTCCAAAATCATCAGGTACCACACTAAATAATAGTTATAGCGTACAATAAGCAATCAAATCATACTAGGAAAAAGTCAATAAAAATCATTGGTATACAAGCAACAAGGTTACGGTCATACAGTCACAAGTGGGAGGAGATGGGTGATAAGGAGTGATGAGAAGATTAATAGTAATAGTAGTGCAGACTTTGTAAATAGTTGGACAGTGTTGAGGGAATTATTTGTTTAGCAGAGGGATGGCGTTTGGGAAAAAACTGTCCTTGTGTCTAGTTGTTCTCGTGTGCAGTGTTGTTTTGAGGGAAGGAGGGCTGGACAAGAAGCAATGGGTGGAATCTGCTTAGAAAGAGATTCAAGCTGGAGTTAAGGAGGAATTTCCTGACAGCGAGAATGATTAATCAATCCTTGTGGTCTCTCCATTGCTGGATGTTTTCAAGATAGATTGGACAGCCAATTGTCTAGGATGGAATGAGATCTCTTCCTGCAGCAGGGGGTTGGATTAGAAGACCTCCAAGATCCCTTCCAACCCTAGGATTGTATGATTCTAATTATTAGATCACTGAAGTTGATAGAATATCCCAAATCCAAGGCATTCGGGATTATATTTTAGTTGATAATTTAATGTTACTGCCTTACAAGAGGAATATTCATCTATTTGATCATTTACAACCCTGCGCTATCCTTTGGAGGTGTATGCTCCAGGCATTTGCCATCATTTCCCCTGATAACACAAAAAACAACAATACTGCTAGTAAAAGCATACCAACTCCCAGATTTTAGGGTTTTTTTAGATGAATTTTTTTATTTTTTAGACAAACATACACAAACACAACATAAAAACATCAAGCCATCTTCCACTTACATACATACAGTGTGTCAGTTGGTTACAGATTGTTTTGTGCATCCACTCCATAGTCCTCACTTACAATTACTTGTATATATTCTCATATTATCAATCAAATATTCCTAAATACATTATTATCATTACTCAATCATTTGACTATACTATTATTCATTCATATTATGTGAGATATTCCATATTTTTAAATTGATTTATCTTATAGTAATTCATATTATCATCCTAAATCCATCCCGTAATTATAATATAATAATATATCTTTATATATTCTATATAGTTTTATTCTAAAGTTCTACATATTTCATTACCATATTTTATTTTCTAACCATTCATAAAACAAATCCCAAATCTTATAAAATTGTTTATCTTCTTGTTCTCTAATTTCAAATGTCAAATTTTAGTTTAAATACAATAATGCATGTTTCAAACGGGGGGGGGGGAGTCTGTTTGTATGATGGGTGTGTAACTAATATTATAGTGTAAATGTTTGTGTTTGTTATTTTAATAGTTATTGTGCTAGATGTAGCATGGGACGTATACCTATGAGTGTACAAACCTAACATGAATTATGAATAAGATGTTAACTGCTCATTCCAGGGTAATATACTGATGATTTTATTTCATTTATTTTATTTTATGGAAAGAAATGTAATAATGAATTAAATAGGTACATTATAAGGAAAGAGAGCCAGTTAGGTCTATTGGTGAAAGCACCAGGCTAGAAACTGGGAGTATGAGTCTTGCTTGAAAGCTGGTTGGGTGATTTGGGGTCAATCACCAGGAGACGGTTAATTCTAGTTCCACCTTAGGCATGAAAACCAGTTAGATGACTTTGGGCCAATCACCAGGAGGCTGAGAGTTCTAGTCTCACCTCAGGCAGGAAAGCCAGTTGGGTGATTTTAGACCAATCACCAGGAGGCTGGGAGTTCTAGTCCTGCCTTAGGCAAGAAACTAAGGGTGACCTTGGGCCAGTCATGCTCTCTCGGCCCTAGGAAGAAGGCAATGACAAACCATTTCCAGAACGTTGCCAAGTAAACTCCAAGGACTTGTCTAGACCATTGCCAGTCTACCCTGAATGCGGCTGGGCATTCTTGGAGTTGTAATCCCGACATTTCTGGAAGTGGGGCAGGCTAATGTAGAAAATGCCAATTTTACAGATGTAAAAGTTGGTGTTAAGAAAAAAGAAGAAGAAGCCAAGCACTCAAATAGGACTGTGATAGATGACAGAAAATATTTAAGATGCTATGGAGCTGGCATCTCAAGTATTTGGGATGCTATGGAGCTATTTTTTGAAAAAGCTCCCTTTGGGCTCCCCCCCCCGACTTTTAAAAAAAGGAAAGAAAGAAAGAAAACCTGTAAATATTTCAGATTATCAGTCAGAAGAATAATGGTGTTCCTTACGACATGCCTAAATACAATGCTGGGATGGTGGCTGCCCCATTTCTTCTTCCTAGGAGTTCAACCTTGACGGGATTTTAAAGGGTTGCTATTAAGCAAGGGCCTTTGTTGTGCGATAAGCTGACATTGTCCTCAATATTTCTCTGGTGTGATTTTCCTTTACTTTGCTGAGGCTCAGGAGGATTAAACCATTAAGGACTGATTACAGCAGCTAATTGTAATTTGCTCCAAGGGGAAGGATGGTTGGAGGAGGCTGTGATGGGTAGCGGTGGGAAGAGAAGACATCTTGGCTCAAAGCAGCAGCTACCATCTCAGTTACTGTCTTTGTGGTCATCTCCTGCTTTCCTCCTCAGTTTGTTTTCCCATTCTTCAACCAAACTCTTCCCTATCCTGCAGCTTAATTCCACAATTTTGTGTCCTGAAATCTACAACAGTAGAAAAGAGAACTGTTGTATCCATCCTGTCTTCACCAAACTAAACATCTCAAGGTCTTCAAGAGCTGCCTTCATATAATGTCATGCCCACCTCTCAGATCATCTGCCTTGCTCTTTCCGGGACCAATTCATTTCCCCCCCTCTAAATTCTTCTTAGGATGATGTCTACAACTGGGCATGTATCTGAGGTAGGATTTGACTAATGTAAAATAGGGTGAGACCATCAATTTCATTTATATTCCATTGTCTTTGTTGTAGCCATGTTGCATGATTACATCATGCTAAATTGTGAATAACAGTTTCAATAGAATAGAATAGAATAGAATAGAATAGAATAGAATAACAGTAGAGTAGAACAGAACAGAACATGGAGTGAGTAGAATGGAGTGGAGTGGAATGGAATGGAATAGAAATAGAAATAATAGGAATAGAAATAGAAATAGAAATAGAAATAGAAATAGAAATAGAAATAGAAATAGAAATAGAAATAGAAATAGAAATAGAAATAGAAATAGAAATAGAATAGAATAGAACAACAGAGTAGAGTAGAGTAGAACAGAACAGAACATGGAGTGGAATGGAATGGAACGGAACGGAACAGAACAGAATAGAAGAACAGAGTAGAGTAGAACAGAACAGAACAGAGCAGAACATGGAGTGGAGTGGAGTGGAGTGGTGTGGAGTGGTGTGGAATGGAGTGGAATGGAATGGAATAGAATAGAATAGAATAGAATAGAATAGAATAGAATAGAATAGAATAGAATTCTTTATTGGCCAAGTGTGGTTGGACACACAAAGAATTTGTCTTGGTGCAAATGCTCTCAGTATACATAAAAGAAAAGATACATTCATCAAGCATCATAAGGAACAACACTTAATGATAGTCACAGAGTACAAAAAGCAATCAAATCATACTAGGAAATAGTCAATATAGTAAGGATACAACCGACAAAGTTACAGTCGTATAGTCATAAGTGGGAGAAGATGGGTGATAAGGAGTGATAGGAAGATTAATAGTAATAGTAATGCAGACTTTGTAAATAGTTGGATGGTGTTGAGGGAATTATTTGTTTAGCAGAGTGATGGCGTTCGGGAAAAAACTGTCCTTGTGTCTAGTTGTTCTGGTGTGCAGTACTCTATAGTGTCATTTTGAGGATAGGAGTTGAAACAGTTTATGTCCAGGATGTGAAGAGTCTGTAGATATTTCACAGCCCTTTTTTTGACTCGTGCAGTATACAGGTCCTCCATGGAAGGCAGGTTGGTAGAAAAGTTTTATGAGTTGACAATTAACTTATAGAACTGTGTTACTGCCGTGATTCACTTAAAAAACTGTGGCAAGAAAGGTCACAAAATAGGGGCACTTAATAAACGGCTCCTTTAGCAAGGAGACTACTCCTTGGGCTCAATTGTAGTTGTACTTTGTGAACTACCTGTATATAGTTGTATATACATAATTCTCAGAAAGTATGTTTGCCCTCTGGTCAAATTCTGCCTTTTGAAGTTTTCTGCATCCTTAAATTGATGATGTCACATGCCTTTAATGCAATACTTTCATGACAAAAGCAACTCTCCCTTTCTCTGAAGGGAATAAATTAAGACAGTTGTTTAAAGGTGGTTCTCTAAGTCTGCCCAGCCTTATGCTGGAAATGTGTGTGGTAGGTGTGTGTTTAATTTTTTACTTTGATCCTTAGGAAGAATGTTGAAGTGAAATGCCTGTAAAGAAAATTATGCTTTTAAGTTGCTTTTGCAGATATATATGTATGTATGTATGCATGCATGCATGGATGGATGGATGGATGGATGGATGGATGGATGGATGGATATAGGTATAGGTATAGGTACAGGTACAGGTATAGGTATAGGTATAGGTATAGGAACATATATTATCATCAAGATACATTTCACCAAATGTAATCAGGCAATGCACTTACACAGAAAGAAGGAAGTTTTTTGAATTCTTTTGTAATTTTCTCCTCCCATTTTCTGCACAAAAGCTTTCCGAGCTCTTGTTTCAGTCCTCCTCCTCCTTCCAACTTACCCTTTTAATGTATTTTTATAAGGCGAGATTTCAGTGGGCACCTTTTATTCTCTTTATAATTGTAGAGGAGATGCCTTAAATGGAAGCAGCTTGGTAGCCAGATGGCTTAAGTGTAGCTTCCCAGGAACAGACAACTAAGTAGATTTTTTGCCATCATCTTGATGTGCGTAAAATGCTTGTGAAAATTTGACTTCTCTACCCTTTTTCCATCTCTGCCCTCAAAAAAAGCTTAGCCACGATTAGACTAATCCATTAGATGCACTAAGTGAGAGAGCAAATTAACTTGTGGAAGATACACAATTTCATTCCTGGGCATCATTTTGAGGCAAAAATGTACATTGTGGAAAGTGATGTCACCTGTGGTAAAACAGTGGGACTATTGTCCGTGTTTCAACTTTCTCCCCCCAACACAGTTACTAGATTTTTGGGATGTGTTAGAAAAGTGCAATAACAAGTTTGATCCCTGATCAACATCAGTAAAGAAGAACATTTGTAGCTCAGGTTTGACATGAGGGGTCCTTGGTCCTCTCTGAGCTTGCTTGTTTTCTTGCAGACATTTCATGACCCAAACCAAGTAACATCATCAGTGTTAGTAAGGAATGGGATTTGTTCCAAATGTATATTCTAGCGGATTGCCCTGAGGTGGTGTTTAGAGGTTCTTTGTTTAAGTAAAGGTAAAGGTTCCCCTCGCACATACATGCTAGTCATTTCCGGCTCTAGGGGGCAGTGCTCATCTCTGTTACAAAGCCGAAGAGCCAGCGCTGTCCGAAGATGTCTCTGTGGTCATGTGGACACATGACTAAACACGGAAGGTGCATGGAACGCTGTTACCTTCCCACCAAACGGGTCCCTATTTTTCTACTTGAATTTTTTACATGCTTTAGAACTGCTAGGTTGATAGAAGCTGGGACAAGTCACGGGAGCTCACTCCGTTATGTGGTGCTAGGGATACGAACCACCAAAATGCCGACCTTTCTGATTGACAAACTCAACGTCTTAGAAGAAATCAAACAGCCCAACCAAAGAACCTCTAAGATCACCCCAGGGCAAGCCACTAGAATATGAACTGAGAGCAAATCCCATTCCTTACTAGCACTGAGGATGTTACCTCGTTTGGGTCATGAAAAGTCTACAAAAAAGTCACCAACCTCAGAGAGCACCAAGGACCCCTCATGATCAACATCAGCTAACGAGAAGAAACACAAAAAAGTTGGAAATCGTGAAGGATGTTCAAGTATTTCCTAGCCGTGTTTGTTTAATCACTGAGTTTGTAATGTGCAAAAGACATCAGCATCCACATCTGCCGATCCCAGATTCTTGGGAAGGACTTGATAGGTGGATAAAAATAAATGCCCAAAATACCAAATTCAGCCTGAACATCTGGCTGACAGTGCCATGAACCATATTAATAAAATTCTAGGAATTCCACTGTTGAAAATACATTACTTGCTTCTGTCATCCATGAGTATCTGTTAGGCAATTAACGCATCTCCTGATTTATTATCTTGTTACCTTGTCAGGACTGACGGATTTTGAGGAGGGTCCAGGACTCCAGTCTCACTTCCAAGCAAGGAAAGAGCTATGAATAAACTGGATTCAGCTGGGAATTGTGACACTGATTTCAGCTATATTATAACAAGGATATAACATCATCTCAAGAAAGATATTGTTACTGGAGCTCCATCTTTTAAAAGAGAAAAGGTGGGGATGGGAGAAAAATGGCTTGTTAGAGATCTCTTGAGATGTATCCTTGCTTCACAGCATCACAGAAGTTAGAGAGATCTCTGTAAAGAAAGGAAGTTGCCTCTGCGGCAAAGCATTTTGTGGGGCAGTGTGAGTTGTGCCATCAGACTGCAGCAGGCTGGGTCATCACTGTTAAACCTGAAATCCCCTCCGCCCAAAATCATGACTTAGCCTTAGAACAGAGGTGTTATTCAGGTGTTAAACAAGTGTTATTCAGCAGGTTCTGACCAGTTCTGGAGAACCGGTAGTGGAAATTTTGAGTAGTTCAGAGAACCGGAAAATCCCACCTCTGACTGGCCCCGCCAACCCCATCTATTCTCTGCCTCCCATTGAGTCCCAGCTGATCAGCTGGGTCTTCTTTGGCTGCCCTGCACAGGAGAACAGAGCTGGAAAGCAGGTTAGTGGGGTGGGGAGGGAATGGAGATTTTACAGTATCCTGCCCCTGCCATGCCCACCAAGCCACGCTCACAGAACCAGTAGCAAAAACATTTGAATCCCACCACTGACTTAGAATAAGATTATTGTCACTTTGAATGTACACTAATCGGCATGCATTAAAATGAAAATTTCGCTGCATGCAGCTCTCAAAGGGTCACCCCTTCCAATATACACTACATAACCATGACTTAAACAAAAATTACGTATATATCTATGTACCCAAATCATGGACCTTGTATGAAACTGGTTCAGATTTTCAGAAGAAAATGAATCTTAAACAAGAGTCAGAGATTTGCGGGTTGCTTTTTCTTTCCAGATAGTTTCTCATTAAAAGTGACATTTCTCTTTGGGAGGGAAAAAAGAGCACTTATCCATTCTAAGTCTGAACTTCTTCTGAAGGATCCTTTTTATATATTTCTGGAAGACGACATCTTTTCTTTACTCATCCTTTTTTATGGCCTTTTTTTTTCCTACTAAGGGTTGATAAGAAACAAATATGGGTCCCATCCATGTAAAGTCATCCTCTCCAGGGTTATCAGCTCAAAACAGTTGATATTTTGATTCAAATTAGAATTCATACAGGCAAAATAGGTTGTGTAGCCACAACTGAATTTTAATAGACTGAAAATTAAATTCTTCTTCTTCTTCTTCTTCTTCTTCTTCTTCTTCTTCTTCTTCTTCTTCTTCTTCTTCTTCTTCTTCTTCTTCTTCTTCTTCTTCTTCTTCTTCTTCTTCTTCTTCTTCTTCTTCTTCTTCTCCTCCTCCTCCTCCTCCTCCTACTACTACTACTACTACTATTACTACTAGTTCTCCTACTCCTTCTGGCATGTTGTGAAGTAAACTACCATCTTCATTTTCTTTTCACAAATGTCTGTGAGCCTCAGGCAGATTCCATCAACAATAAAAAAAAAAAAAAACCCCTATGGAAATAGGAAACAAAAATGGAGGATGTCTGCAACCCAGGGCTTTATTTGAAAGTGCATTCGCCTGTTTGTGGGGAAAAAGACAAAATGATGGAGACTCCTAAAGGGGTTGACTGCCTCTGTGGGAAATCTTGGGGCTACTAAGAGCTATCACACTCAAATTGCCTGATCTTAGCCCTTTCTCAATTGTTATTTTTACAACAGGAAAATGCAGGTTTTTGGAGAAACAATTTAAGAGGGACTTAGAAGTACGTGTTTTGTGAGTGGCCTGTTTCCCAGAATAACAGAGTTGGAAGGGAGATTGGAAGTCTTCTACCCCAACCCCCAACTCAAACAGGAGACCTTACCATTCCAGAGAAATGCTTGTCTTCTTAAAAACCACCAGTTTTGCAGCACCCACAACTTCTGCAGGCAATTTATTCCACCAATTAATTGTTCTCACTGTCAGGAAATGTCCCCCTTAGTTCTTGGTTGTTTCTCTCCTGGATTAGTCTCCACACAATGCTTCTTGCTCTGCCTTCTGGTTCTTTGGAGAATAGCTTGACTCCCTCTTCTTTGGGGCATCCCCAGATTGGCCTCTTTTCTTGGGAGAGCCACAACCCCCCATCTTTGATATAAATAAACCCGTTTCTAAGTTCAGGAACAACTAAGGATGTGTGATCTTTAGAGAAATTCCTAGCAGGTGCTAACTTCTTTCTGGGATCAACGTGCCCAGAGCAGTGCTTTTTAAACTTGGGAAGGTAAGATGTGTGGACTTCAACTCCCAGAATTTTCATAAACCCGTCGTACCTGTTTCTGACTTTGATTAACTTTTGGGAAATCAACTAAAGGTAACTAGGGGCTTCCATCTCTTTCCCCTTTCTTTTTTCTCCTTTCTCCTTTTTCCTTCTTCTCCCTCTCTCCTCTTTCTTTCTCCCCTCTGCACTCCAGTTCCTGTCCATCTCTCTTTTTCTCTCAAACACATTCAAACATATTGTAAGCAGTGAAGAAAGTGGCCTTCATGGAGACACAAGCTCTTTTGCAAAGGGGGCTTAAACAGTGGTGGGATTCAACTTTTTTTTACGACTGGTTCTGTGGGCGTGGCTTGGTGGGTGTGGTAGGGGAAGGTTACTGCAAAACCCCCATTCCCTCCCCACCCCATTTAACCTGCTTTCCAGCTCCGTTCTCCTGTGCAGGGCAACCAAAGGAGAACCAGCCGATCAGCTGGGACTCAATGGGAAGCAGAGAACAGATGGGGTTGGTGGTGCCAGTCAAAAGCGGGATTTTCCGATTCTCCGAACTACTCAGAACTTCTGCTACCGGTTCTCCAGAACTGATCAGAACCTGCTGACTACACCTGGGCTTAAAGCAATTTTTAAGTCCAGAACAAGCCAGTAACTCTCAGAAGTAGCTTGAACGGACACCTCCCTGATTCGCTGGTGTAAAAGGAGGAGTTGGAGAAGGACCGCACAACCAATTTTGAAAAGAATTCAAGTTATTATAGCCAATCTTAATAAAAGTAGTTTGAGCCTTCTTGTAGGGTTGATTTCCTGGACTGATCTATCTCGTAGGGATGACACATCTACAGAGTGTGGGTTTTTTTTTTAAAGGTAATTTCTTTATGATAATCCAGAACAGTCCATCATTACCCATGTTGTGATGATAAAAGTTAGCAACTAAGCTTCTTGCTCATTGTGCCAAAGTACACCAGATCCCTGGGTTGTGAAAACCACTGATACATGCCTACATATATACATGGGCATGTACATACGCATGTATAAAAATACAAAGATAATTCTAAAACATTTCCATAGGAATTGGCTCAGCTATTATTGATTCACAGAGCACAGCAAAACATCACTGCATGAATTAGCAAACAGCTGTTTCTAATTTGAGTTTAGAACTGTACACAGAGGAACTTGTTTTAGTGTTCACTCCTTTCATTTATAATGAATTTTAATCACTGCTACAGGTGAGAAAAATGTAGAAACAAGCTTGTATCTTGTGGAAGAAACAAAGGAGAGACAGATGCTAACAGATTTACAGTCTGTGATAAAAGGAAATGTTTTGGTACACTTTACATGTAATTAGGGTGCAGCTGTTTGCAATCCCAAACAGTGAGGCTCCGAAAAATATACTGTCTCTGCTAGTCCAGAGGGAGCAGAGCAAAAACAGTGATCCAATCCTGAAAGCATTGAGTTTTACTCTTGAATCTCACATAAAACTTCTTTCTCTGCTCCACCCCTTGTCACATCTTTTAGGGAGGAGGATGGTGTAGCTTGCTAAATGAAATTCATGGGGTGGAGGCAGCAAAGGGGTCTGAATTACATCCCGAGTTTGATTTGAGGTATTTATCTCTTGACCCAAGGCTTTCAAAGTTCGGTGAGTCGGTTCCTTGATTGACAGGACAGTTCAATGCATGAATGCAAGCCAGCTAGAGTTCAAGGGGGTTTGCCCCAAGGAGGTGGAGGGGAGAGAGGGAGGGAGAGAGAGGGAGGGAGAGGGAGGAGGAGAGAGGGAGGAGAGAGAGAAAGAGAGAGAGGAGTGATTGCAAATCTAGTTTATAGGTAACAATTAGGCTGCTTTTTATGTATATTTTGGGAAAGGATTTCCTGATTCGAACAGTCTTTTTTAAGCTGCCTAGACAAGATTTTGCACTGGAAAATGGGGAACAATCAGATCAGACAATTCCCTTGAGATTTTCATATTCAAGAACTAACAGAACCAAGGAATTCGCAATTCCTAATTCTCTTCTTTGGTTCCCCTGTGATTTAAACCAGTAACACTTTGGAAGCATTCCAACCAGAGGTGGTATTCAGCAGGTTCTGACCAGTTCTGGAGAAACAGTAACGGACATTTTGAGTAGTTCGGAGAACCAGCCAATACCACCTCTGACTGGCCCTGCCCGCATCTCTTCTCTGCCTCCCGAGTCCCAGCTAACCAGTTGGGTCTTCTTTGGTTGCCCTGCACAGGAGAACGGAGCTGGAAAGCAGGTTAGAGGGGTGGGGAGGGAGGGGGGATTTTGCAGTATCCTTCCCCTGCCACGCCCACTAAGCCATGACTACCAAGCCACACCACGCCCATCAAACCACGCTCACAGAACTGGCAGTAACTTTTTTTGAATCCCACTGCTGATTTCTACTGCTATACTCACTATTAGGATCCCAGTTCTGAGTTCCGGTTTTGGGATCCAGATCTGTGGTTTTAACATCAGGTGAAGAAGAACTTTTTCCATTCATCCACATTATTTAAATCATGACTTTTTCTGGGCTTTTCTACTCAAATCCAATATCTTTTTCATCTTCATTATCTCTTGGTTCCCGTTTTGGGAAAAAAAAATATATATATATATATTTTTGTGGCGCTGAAGCCAGTCTGAAAGAGAAATGAGGTCTGGGTATGATTTATATGACGGTTTGAAGAACCTTCTTGTTACGAGAGGAAGCAATGTGTTTATTTGGGTGCATCCTGTTTGCAATTAGCTTTCTGGGGATTAAGATAAATGTAGGTCGCCTTGTATAATGCACTGAACCTTACTCTGCTAAATGACTGCGCTGTTTAGTGATAGATTATTGACTGTTTGTGGTGGACATACCGTGACCTGCCCATCTTTTTCTTCAACCAAGCTGCTTTCCATCAACTTTCCATTAACATCTTTCTCCTTCTAATTAAACTTCCATCTTCCTTCCTTCCTTCCTTCCTTCCTTCCTTCCTTCCTTCCTTCCTCCCTCCCTCCCTCCCTCCCTCCCTCCCTCCCTCCCTTCCTTCCTTTCTTCCTTCCTTCCTTCCTTCCTTCCTCCCCTCCCTCCCTCCCTCCCTTCCTTCCTTCCTTCCTTCCTTCCTTCCTTCCTGCTACGCCTTTTCCAAAGTTGCTTGCATATTTTTCAGTTCCGGGTGACAGACGTTTTCCACGGTTGGACTAGAAGATCAGAAGATGTTTTGGGTTGCCACGATGTAAAAAAGAGGTTGAGACTCTAGAAAGATTGCAGAAAAGAGCAACAAAGATTATGAGGGGACTGAAGGCTAAAACATATGAGGAACGGTTGAAGGAACGGGCCATGGCTAGTTTAATGAAAAGAAGGACTAGGGTTGACATGAAAGCAGTGTTATGATATCTCAGGGGCTGCCCCAAAGAAGAGGCAGTCAAGCTATTCCCCAAAACACCTGAGGGCAGGACAAGAAGCAAGGAATGGAAACGGATCAAGGAGAGAAGCAACTTAGAACTAAGGAGAAATTTCCTGAGAGTTAGAACAATTAACCAGTGGAACAGCTTGCCTCCAGAAGTTGTGAATGCTCCAACACTGGAAATTTTTAACAAGAGGTTGGACAACTGTTTGTCTGAAATGGTGTAGGGCTTCCTGCCTAAGCAGGGGGTTGGACTAGAAGACCTCTAAGGTCCTTTCCAACTCTTGTTATTCTATTCTGTTCTGTTCCATTCCATTCCTTATTCTATTCCATTCCACTCCATTCTACTCCACTCCACTCAATTTCTTATTCTATTCTATTCTATTCTATTCTATTCTATTCTATTCTATTCTATTCTGTTCTGTTCTGTTCTGTTCTGTTCTGTTCTGTTCTGTTCTATTCTATTCTATTCTATTCTATTCTATTCTATTCTATTCTATTCTATTCTATTCTAATTTACTACCTCCAAGATCCCTTCCAGCCCTAGAAGTCTATGATTCCATGATTCTGCTTTGAAAACTCTCTGACCCTTTCCATCCGCCTCCCCTACAGCAGCAGCAGCTTGAATTTCCCCGGAGGATCCCAGCTGGCACGAAGTGGGAATAAGCCTGTGCAGTGGTTTGCTGGTCCTTCCTTGCTGAATTTAATCGAGGGAGCAAGCAGGCAGCCAGCTGAATCTCTCCAACCAGAAGAGCCTATTAATTCAAGTCCTTCGGGTAGGTGGGTGGAGAGGCGGCCTCCCCCTTCCTGGTCGGTGAGGGAGGCCTCCTGTGACAATAGCTGACAGAGGCTGTCCAGGGCAAGGTTTAGAAACTTGCTCATTATGGCCTCTGTCATTGATTTACAATTGGCAGAGTTCGGCTTAATTTCTCATCCGTGCAAGTCATGATCGGAGGCGGCAGCAGCACAAACTGGGCATGGGGCGATGCGTTAGGCACCTCAAACAAAATGGAGAGATTTCCCCCCCCCCCCCATTGCAGTGCAGTGCCTTCTTTGGCAGGAGGGATGTAGAGAGCTTGCAAGAAGCGTCCTCCGGCAGGCGTTTCTTCATACCTGGTTTGCCTTCAGGTGTTGCAAAATGGAAGGTTTGGGTTGATGCTCTCGTGGAATGGGCCCAGATCAGTTGACAGCAAGACATTTTTTTTTTGGGGGGGGGGGGAGGGAAAAGGTGTAGTATTCTAACGGGCACAGAAATGTTATACTCAAAATTAGCAGAGTTGGGGGGGTTGGGGGGGGGGGAAATGAGGAAATAGCGAATTGCAGATTCACCAATAGCCAAAATGCAAGAAAAGTCTTTGCCTGACACAAAGGGTGAAATTATTATGTGTATATTTCTGTATCTTACATCCCTGTCTCCATCTTGGCCACCATCTTCTACCTTATCTTTCTATCACTATCTTCTCACTCTCACCTCTCTCTCTCTCTTTCTCTGTTCATCCATCTATCCATCCATCCAATCTCTCTATCTCTATTCAACTTCCATCTCTGTATCTATCTTTGTCTTCTATCTCCTATGTTTTGTATCTACCTAATCCTCTGGCTCTATGTATCTTCTATGTCTGCCTGTCTGTCTATCTACATCTGTCTGTCTGTCTGTCTGTCTGTCTATCTATCTATCTATCTATCTATCTATCTATCTATCTATCTATCTATCTATCTATCATCATCTCTATCTCCTGGCTCTAAGTATTCTATCTGTCTCTGTCTGTTTGTCTATCTGTGTCCGTCCATCCATCCATCCATCCATCATATCTCTCTCTCTCTCTCTCTCTCTCTCTCTCTCTCTCTCTCTCTCTCTCTCTCTCTCTCTCTCTCTCTCTCTCTCTCTCTCTCTCTCTCTCATCATCATCTCTATCTCCTGGCTCTAAGTATCTTCTATCTGTCTCTGTCTGTTTGTCTATCTGTGTCTGTCCATCCATCCATCCATCATATCTCTCTCTCTCTCTCTCTCTCTCTCTCTCACACACACACACACACATCTATCTATCTATCTATCTATCTATCTATCTATCTATCTATCTATCTATCTATCTATCTATCTATCTATCATCCATCCATCTCTCAATCTCCACCTCTATCTCATTTGTCTGCCTGTCTGTCTATCTGTGTCCATCCGTCATCTCTCTCTCCCTCTCTCCCTCTCTCCTCTCTCTCTCTCTCTCTCTCTCTCTCTCTCTCTCTCTCTCTCTCTCTCTCACACACACACACACACACACACACACACACATCTATCTATCTATCTATCTATCTATCTATCTATCTATCTATCTATCTATCTACCTACCTACCTACCTACCTACCTACCTACCTACCTACCTACCTACCTACCTACCTACCTATCTATCTATCTATCTATCTATCTATCTATCTATCTATCTATCTATCTATCTATCTATCTATCTATCTATCTATCTACCTACCTACCTACCTACCTACCTACCTACCTACCTACCTACCTACCTACCTATCTATCTATCTATCTATCTATCTATCTATCTATCTATCTATCTATCTATCTATCTATCTATCATCTCTATCTCCTGTCTCTAAGTATCTTCTATCTGTCTCTGTCTGTTTGTCTATCTGTGTCTGTCCATCCATCCATCCATCATCTCTCTCTCTCTCACACACACACATACACACATCTATCTGTCTATCTGTCTGTCTATCTATCTATCTATCTATCTATCTATCTATCATCCATCCATCTCTCAATCTCCACCTCTATCTCATTTGTCTGTCTGTCTATCTGTGTCCATCCGTCATCTCTCTCTCCCTCTCCCTCTCTCGCTCTCATCTATCTATCTTTATCTCCTGAACATCATCTCCATCATCTCTATCTCTATCTCACTTGTCCGTCCGCCTCTGTCTGTCTGTCCCATATACAATTCCGTTGATCGATTAACAATGTAAAAAAGAAAAGAAAAAAAAAAAGAAAAGAAAGGCACACAGAGGGCCTGGCCAGTTCTGCCCACCAAAGTGTTTCAGAGCAGAGAAAAGAAAACGGAAAGGCACACGGTCTCCGTCATGCAGTTTTACGGCAAAAGCCGTTTTGACACTGCTGAGATGATGATGGCTTGTCGTTCACACCGAGAAGAGCTTCACTGTCACAGTGCAGTCCAAACAAAGCATGCAGGCTCGAATCTCGGTTGCCCCGTGTTCGGTTGGACTTTCTCCTAGGAAAATGCACATTCGATTTCAGCCATAAATACAAAGGAGGCCGATGGGGAATTACAGTGGTAGAGGATACTGGAGGGAAGGCGATTTGCAGAAGAAGGTCACCTGCTTGCACCCTTCTTGATGTGAGTTTTATAGAGTTGCGGTACAACTCCAGAGAAGGCCACCTTCTCCTTCCCACTGTTCCAGCCTCACGCAGACAAGGAACATGGTCAGAAGACTTAGCTCAAGGACAGAAAGGGGTGAAATGTTTGGTATGCTAAAGCTTTCATTTTCCAAACCAGCTGGTTTGCCTCTGCAACCCAAGAGGACAGACACAGACTTCAGAGGGTAATTAGGACTGCAGAAAAAAAAAACAATTGCTACCAACCTGCCTTCAGTCAAGGACCTGTATACTGCAGGAGTCAAAAAGAGGGCTGTGAAAATATTTACAGACTCCTCACATCCCGGACATAAACTGTTTCAACTCCTTCCCTCAAAATGATGCTATAGAGCACTGCACACCAGAACAACTAGACACAAGGACAGTTTTTTCCCTGAATGCCATCACTCTGCTAAACAAATAATTCCCTCAACACTGTCCAACTATTCACTAAGCCTGCACTACTATTACTGTTACTATTAATCTTCCTATCCTTCTTTTCACTCATCTCCTCCCACTTATGACTGTGTGACTGTAACCTTGTTGCTTGCATCCCAAGGATTGTTATTGACTGTTTGCTAGCCTGATTTGATAGCTAAAAGGGCTTTTAAAGCCTTCCAAAGATCTGATTTTAATGACTTTTTGGATTTGGAGCTCCTGATATATTTTCTTCTCCGACCAGGTCCACTTCTGCTGAGCTTCCCTGAAATAGCATCATGTTAGGTCAAAGGGCTTGGTCGGGAGGTGACCTCCTAACAGAAGTTTATGTTGAAGCAAAGAGGCAAGAGATCATAATATGAAGTGCCTGAAGAAGTTTGCTAGCCATAAAATGGATTGCAAACAGCTGATTACAAACATACATGGAGCTATGGTGGTTAGAATGCAGTATTTCAGGCTGACTTTTTCCACAGCCCGAAGTTTGATCCTGATGCGTTCAAGATGGACTCAGCCTTCCCTCTTCCTGAGGTCGGTGAAATGAGGACCCAGACTGACAGGGGGGGCAAAAGGCTGACTTTGTAAATTGCTGAGAGAGGGATGTAAAAGCACTGGGAAGCAGTATATAAGTCTTAGTGCTACTGATCCATGTGGATCCTCAGAGCAGAAGCAACCAGGGAGAGTTGAGCAAGGATCTGTATTGTGCTTGTGCATTTGTGAACAATGCAGACACAAGAAAGAGAAAAGCAATTGTGGTGATTGATGCTCGGATTGGGGGAGATAAAGATGCAGCTATGTAGAGTTAGCAGTCCTTTATGTTTGATCGATTCCAGCCGAACCCCGTTTTCCTTTCCTTTGCAAGGTGAAAGAGCTACACAAACCCAACCTGGCTAAATCGAGTCGGCATCCCAATTCTGGTATTTATTCCACAATATGGCAAAATTCCCCACCTTCCCTTCTTCAACCCGCCTCCCGGACAAACAGATTCCCAGGCGCCATGCTGTGGAAATGCTTGCCATCTCTGGCTAGTGCCGGAGTGGCTGCCATCTCACTGCAGAGTTGGCAGACGCGCAGGGCGCAAGGTTTGGCACTTGCAGCCTGACTGGCTCTCCCAGCACAGAAGAGATGGAGCACCTTCAAAGTTAGATGCGTCGGTTTAAGAAGTTGCCTCTCCAGCTTGCAAAAAGGAAAACGAAAATCCCCAGCTACTATTCGTGGCTGGGAAGCCATTGGACACATTGTCACGTTGAGCTTTGACCCGTCATTTTTGGATTGCTTTAGTGCCCATGGAGTGGGATTTTTTTTTTTGGGGGGGGGGGGAATATTTTATCTTGCTTATGTGGCACAGTTATTAAGTGGTTCTCTGTGGTTCTGGATCTGTGTGGGCGAAAGAGAGAGCCTGGCTGCCTTCTCTAATTGTTAGCCTTCTCCGTTTTGGACTGAACGGCTGTTTCTAGCCAATATGTTTTGAAATCCATTCTGACTTATATTTGCATGGAGGAAAAAAAAAAAAGGTTTGCATTCCAGGACTGAATGCAGCAGCCGGAGCTGCTCTTAGAAATGTTTGTGTCGCTCTGAGCCTGCTTGCCTTCTCCTTCCTTGACTGGCTGTTTATTGCTTTGGCAATTGAGTAGACAGGTGTTAAACCTGCTTTGGTGGTGGTGGGGACCAGGAGGGCCAAGGGGAAAAGAGAAATGGCTTTGAATTCGTAGTGATCTCCTGTAACTGGAAATAGAAACTGTTTTTTCTGTTATGCTATTTTTTTTAAAGAGACAGTTTTGTGCAAGGGAGAGAGAATTGCCCGTCTTGTTCTTCTGCTCAAATATCCCTCTAAGCTGTTGTGCTGTTGATTCTTTCGGGGGGGGTTGTTTTGTTTTCTTCAGCAATGGGTTTTCTGATTTCTTCCTTCTCCCCCCCCCCATCTTTCTCCCTCCTTCCTCCCACCGCCGATGGTAGCAGAAGGGCCCACAGTGTTGTAGAACGGCTGGCTTTGTCCCTGTTTTCACAGATGCCCTGGGAATTGTTTTTAATCTCCTTTCTGCTTTCCCATTACAGATGGCGAAGACGACCCACAACTCTCTTGGGTAACTTCATCTCCCTCCAGCAAAGACGTTGCATCACCCACTCAGATGATAGGAGATGGGTGTGACCTCGGCATCGGAGAGGAGGAAGGGGGAAGCGGCCTGCCCTATCCCTGCCAGTTTTGCGATAAGTCCTTCATTCGCCTGAGCTACCTTAAAAGGCACGAGCAGATTCACAGCGACAAGCTACCGTTCAAATGCACCTACTGCAGCCGGCTTTTCAAGCACAAGAGGAGCAGAGACCGGCACATTAAACTGCACACGGGGGACAAGAAGTACCACTGCCATGAATGTGAGGCGGCCTTCTCCCGCAGCGACCACCTCAAGATCCACTTGAAGACCCACAGCTCCAGCAAACCCTTCAAATGCACGGTCTGCAAGCGGGGATTCTCCTCCACCAGCTCCCTGCAAAGCCACATGCAAGCTCACAGGAAGAACAAGGAGCACCTGGCCAAGAGTGAGAAGGAGGCCAAGAAGGATGACTTTATGTGCGACTACTGTGAGGAGACCTTCAGCCAGACCGAAGAGCTGGAGAAGCACGTCATGGCCCGCCATCCACAGTTGTCTGAAAAGGCTGACTTACAGTGCATCCATTGCCCGGAGGTCTTCGCTGATGAAAATGCTCTCCTGTCCCACATCCACCAAGCTCATGCCAACAAAAAACATAAGTGTCCTATGTGCCCTGAACAGTTCTCTTCCGTGGAAGAAGTTTATTGCCACTTAGATAGCCATCGGCAGCCTGATTCCAGCAACCACAGCATCAGCCCAGACCCTGTCTTGGGCAGCGTGGCCTCCATGAGTAGTGCCACGCCAGATTCCAGTGCATCAGTGGAACGGGGCTCCACGCCCGACTCGACCTTGAAACCCTTGAGGGGACAGAAGAAAATGAGATCGTTGGAAAGGGAAGAAGGCCAGGCTTGGTCAAAGGTGGCCTACAGCTGCCCTTATTGCACCAAGCGTGACTTCAACAGTCTTGCTGTTTTGGAGATCCATCTGAAGACCATCCATACAGATAAACCTCAGCAAAACCACACATGCCAGATTTGCCTTGAATCCATGCCTACCTTATACAACCTGAACGAACATGTGCGGAAAGTGCATAAAAACCACGCCTATCCAATGATGCAGTTCAGCAACATCTCCGCTTTCCACTGTAACTATTGCCCAGAGATGTTTGCTGATATCAACAGCCTGCAGGAACACATCCGTGTTGCCCATTGTGGGCCAGGAGCCACAACGCAAGATGGTAACAATGCCTTCTTTTGCAACCAGTGTTCCATGGGCTTCCTCACCGAAGCTTCTCTGACAGAGCACATCCAGCAAACTCACTGCAACATTGGGAACTCGAAGTTGGATTCCCCTGTGGTTCAACCATCCCAGTCTTTCATGGAAGTGTACTCCTGTCCGTATTGCACGAACTCTCCCATTTTTGGCTCCATCCTCAAGCTAACAAAACATATTAAAGAAAACCACAAGAACATTCCACTGGCACACAACAAAAAGTCCAAAGGTGAACAGAGCCCAGTGTCTTCGGATGTTGAAGTTTCTTCCCCCAAAAGACAACGGCTTTCCACTTGCGTCCATTCTGTTTCCAATGGAGAATACCCATGTAATCAATGTGAGCTGAAGTTCTCCAACTTTGAAAGTTTCCAGACCCATCTGAAGTTGCACTTAGAGTTACTGTTAAGGAAACAGTCATGTCCTCAGTGCAAAGAAGACTTCGACTCCCAGGAGTCTCTTCTGCAGCATCTCACCATCCATTATATGACGACCTCAACGCATTATGTCTGCGAGAGCTGTGACAAGCAATTTTCATCAGTGGATGATCTTCAGAAGCACCTCCTGGACATGCACACGTTTGTCTTGTACCATTGCACCCTGTGCCAAGAGGTTTTCGACTCCAAAGTATCCATCCAAGTGCACCTGGCAGTCAAGCACAGCAACGAGAAAAAAATGTACCGCTGCACGGCATGTAACTGGGATTTCCGGAAGGAGGCGGACCTCCAGATCCACGTGAAGCACAGCCATTTGGGGAACCCTGCCAAGTCACACAAGTGCATCTTTTGCGGGGAGACCTTCAGCACAGAGGTGGAGCTACAGTGCCACATCACGACCCACAGCAAAAAATACAACTGCAAATTCTGCAGCAAGGCGTTCCACGCCATTATTCTGCTCGAGAAACATTTGCGGGAGAAGCATTGTGTCTTCGACGCCGGTGCTGAGAATGGCACAGCCAACGGCATGACGCCAGCCAGCAAGAAGGCTGAGTCGACAGATATCCCAAACATGCTGATCAAAAACCCAGATACATCCAATAGCCACGAAGCTAGTGAGGATGACATCGATGCCTCTGAACCTATGTACGGTTGTGATATTTGTGGAGCTGCGTACACAATGGAAGTCCTGCTGCAGAACCATCGTTTGCGGGATCATAATATCCGACCTGGGGAGGATGATTGTTCCAGGAAGAAAGCAGAGTTCATCAAAGGGAGTCACAAGTGTAATATCTGCTCAAGGACCTTTTTCTCAGAGAATGGCCTCCGGGAACACATGCAGACCCATCGGGGTCCAGCAAAGCATTATATGTGCCCTATTTGTGGGGAGCGCTTCCCATCGCTCCTGACCCTAACGGAGCATAAAGTAACTCACAGCAAGAGCTTGGACACTGGCACTTGTCGGATCTGCAAAATGCCCCTGCAGAGCGAAGACGATTTCATTGAGCACTGCCAGATGCATCCTGATCTTAGGAATTCCCTCACTGGATTTCGTTGTGTTGTCTGCATGCAGACAGTCACCTCCACTCTGGAACTAAAAATCCATGGAACGTTCCACATGCAAAAATTGGCAGGGAACTCGGCTGCGTCGTCGCCCAACGGCCAGGCTTTGCAGAAACTCTACAAGTGTGCTCTGTGCTTGAAAGACTTCAGAAACAAGCAAGACTTGGTGAAACTGGATGTTAATGGTCTACCATATGGACTGTGTGCTCCTTGCATGGCTCGAAGCACCAATGGACAGTCCTTCGGCCTGACCGTACCGGACATTAGCGAAAGACCTTGCGCTAGTCTGAGATGTCCAGAGTGTAGTGTCAAATTTGAAAGTGCCGAAGAGCTAGAGAGCCACCTCCAGCTGGATCACCGAGATCTGACGCCTGAAACCAGTGGCCAAAAGAAGGGTACACAGACATCTCCCATTCCCAGAGTAAGTATTGGCATAATTTTTCATAATTTATCACTACACACGATCAGTGCAAATCTGTATTCTGTTCAAAACTTTACAAATTTGGAATGTATGCAGGTGGTTGTTGATTAATGACCACTTATTCAGGGACTGTTCAGGTGCAGAATTCTGCTGAATGAGTGGTATTTACAATTTGGTCCTTGAAGTTCCAGCAGTCACAACAATGATCATAGTTTGGGTGCTTGGCAATTGGCCCAGAATTTTGACTGTATTTATAAGGGAGTTCCATATGAAACTGGATAAAATTTTGGATTGGAGTACATCTTTCATGACAGTCATTATTCTTAAAAAAATGTGACTATGAATGCCTAATTGCAAAAATGAAGCAACAGAAATTTCAGTTTTTTTCTTTAAAAAGGATAAACTTTATTCTTTTTTAGTCATGGCGGTGGAGATGTTCTTTGGATATGTCATGTGACTTTATTTGCAGACTGGATCATTTGCTGGAAATAAAGATGGTTTCGTGGTTAAGTGATAATGAAGTGCCATACCCTAAATATATTTGTGTAAAGCTTATCCCTCCAACGCTAATTCCAGGCAGAGTTGGAAAAATGTCTAAAAATTGCTGTCATCTGCCTGAAAATTATTGGATGGGGAAGCGCATTGACTGCATTATCTCAGTCAATCATTAATTTCTTACTGATTTTTTTTTCAGTTCAAAATAACTTTTGCAGGAAAGATAATCGGATAATTTTTGCATCCCACTTCTTTGGGTCCTCTTAAAATTTCCAATTTTGAAGAAGGAAAAAGGATACAGTGGGACCCACCACACAATATGTTGTCCACTGTTCTTTAATCTTCCTGCTTTGCTCAGCCTCTAATGTGGAGATTGGAAATGGGAATTCAGAAGTGCTCAGTCAGCCCTATTTTACATCAAAATTCAGAACTTTGCAGAGTCGCTGGGAGTCAAACAAATGTGATCATCCTCTGCAGAAGACATTTTCTTAGACCTGTTTCATTTAGGTTCAGTTTCAGACGCTTGGCAACTGAGTCATATTTATGACAGTTGCACTGTTCCAGGGTCATACAAATAATAACAACAACAATATGGATAGTCCCATTGATATCAACCACTTTGGAGAAATATGAGCAATGGTGGTGCAGTGGTTAGAGTGCAGTACTGCAGGCTACTTTTGCTGACTGTTGGCTGTAGAGTAGCAGTTCAAATCTCACCAGGCTCAAGGTTGAATCAGTCTTCCATCCTTCTGAGGTGGGTAAAATGAGGACCCAGATTGCTGGGGGCAATAGCCTGACTCTGTAAACCGCTTAGAGAGGGCTGGAAAGCACTGTGAAGTGGTATATAAATCCAAGTGCTATTGCTCAGTGGGAAGTGAGGGAGGGAGGAAGGAAGAGGAAGGACAAATGAAGGAGAGAAGGGGTGTGTGTGTGAGAGAGAGAGAGTAGAGAGAGAGGATGGGAAGATGAAAAGAAGGAAGGATGGGTGGAGGGAAAGAAGGAAGGAAGGAACATAGAGGAGGGAGGGGAAGGAAGGAGAGAAGGGGTGTGTGTGTGAGAGAGAGAGTAAAGAGAGAGGATGGGAAGATGAAAAGAAGGAAGGAAGAAACATAGAGAAGGGAGGGGGGAAGAAAGAAAGGAAGGGCCTTGGTGGAGTAGTGGTTAGAATGCAATATTGCAGGCTGACTTAATGCTCACTGCCAGGACTTCAATTCTGACCAGCTCAAGGTTGACTTAGCTTTCCATCCTTCCAAGGTTGGTAAAATGAGGATCCAGATTGTTGGGGGCAAGAGGCTGACTCTGTAAACTGCTTAGAGAGGGATGTAAAGCGGTATATAAGTCTAAGTGCTATTGCTATTCAGCTCTACACAAAGCATTGATTTAAGTAGCAACCAGACTGGCCCTTGATCAGACTAAGATCTGCTTCCTGAATATGAACTTTTCCAGATAAATTTGCCACTCACTTCAGCAATGAATTGGCTTGACTGTTTTCATCCTGTGGTGAACATCTGCCAAGGTTCCCAAGGCATTTGCAACCTTCCTTCCAATGTCCATTTGTGGCTCAGCTCACCCCTCATTCATGAGCACCCAAACCCCAGCTGAATAGGCTATCGAGGCACAAAATGTTTTCTGGGTGGCAAATAAAGTGGGGAGCGGGCTGCCCAGATATTCTTACCATCCTACCATTGGAATTATGTTGGATGGAGATCAAAAAGTGGCTCTGTCAATCATCCATCAAGCATTTGAGGGGGCTGCCACAAAGAAGAGGCAGTCAAGCTATTCTCCGAAGCACCTGAAGGCAGGACAAGAAGCAAGGATGGAAACTCATCAAGGAGGGAAGCAACCTAGAACTAAGGAGAAATTTTCTGATGGAACAATTCATTTGTGAAACAATAACCTGCCTCCAGAAGTTGTGGGTGCTTCAACGCTGTAGATTTTAAAGAAGAGATTGGACAACCATTCATCTGATAAGGGTTTCTTGGTGGAGCATGGGGTTGGACTAGAAGACCTCCAAGGTCCCTTCCAACAGTGTTACTCTGGCCCAACACCCATCTTTCTTCTCATTTGAGTCTGAAATGGCCTGACAAAGCAACTTTCTGTGGGGGCAATATGTTGGGTTCAAAGGATTTTGGGGGAAGGGAGGGGGGGGCTTTGAAACAACCCCAAGTTATAATTCCTTTTGGCTTTGTTTCACTCCATGCTTTGGCGCAGTGCTCCCTGGAGGTCAAGTGAATCAATGACTAGACTGGTCTCCAGCTGTGACATACGTCGAATTCTGCAGAGAAGAAAATACAGAATGGAAACACCTCTCCCTTCGGCGTGAAACCTCCTGAGCTTTCGTCAACCCAAACCACTTATTATCCTGGTCCTCCAGTCTTTCTAGTTTTTATTTCTTTTTCGATGTTGCACTTTGCCCTGTGCCACTTAAAGAACAGGGCCTTGGCTTTTATGTCAGGCTAATTCTAGTTTTGTGTGGCTGCAGACAGACAGTGGCACTTCAAACTCTCACTGCACAGGTGTGTGTGTGTGTGTGTGTGTGTGTTTTAAAAACCTACTATTCTTCTGGCTACCTCACAGTTGCCATGAGTGGAAATGGATGCTGTCCCTTTCACACCTACCTTTAACTATCTCTCTTCAAGAAGCGCTTCCACATTTCATCTTTTCTCTGGAGAGATTTTTAAGTTCTTCAACAAAGTAAATGTGCTGAATGGTATCCCAAGAGATCAGGGTTTTTTTTTTCCCCCTGTAGAAGATAATGAAAAAAAAAAATCAGAATTCAGATTTGTGCCAAATTACAATTTACCCAAGGTATTGGCGTATATGCTTATATTTTAATTCCGTCATTCTGCTTTATTGTTAACAAAATCAAGTCCTCTTAATAGATTGATGGATGCAAACAAAGCCCATTATGCCCTTTTGTCTAACCCAGAGGCCTCCATACTTGGCAACTTTTAAGACTTGTGGAGTTCAACTTCCAGAATTCCTGACTCATCCAAGCTAGCTGGGGAATTCTGGGAGTTGAGGTCTCTGTGTATATCTATATATCTAAAAACGAAATACCACTCATGCATCATCACAAAATCTCCAGAACCATAAAACCTACAAACTTGAAATTTGGCATGTATGTTCCTCTTGGCTTCTAGGTGCTCACTAAGAAAGGATTTTTAGAAATGACCATCAGAACATTAGTATTTCCTATATTATTATTATTAACACGCTCTGATGCTAAGGAGTTCTAGTCCCTCTCCCTGCCTGAAAACAAATCAAATGCAAAACACAAGCAGAGGAGAGGAGTTTCAGTTTTACTTTCACAGCAGCAACTAGCTTTAGTACAGAACAATTGAGCTAAGCCACATCCAGGCTCCTTGCTGTCTCCTTGCTTACACAGCACATACTGTTTCAGTTTCCATGTTTCAGTTTCCAAACAGCCCTCAACTTTCTCACACACTGACAGGACACTAGCCAGATGAATACTGATAGATGCTGGTAGGCAGAGGCACATTTCCCCCCCCCCCCCTTATTTTCCTCTTCAAAAACTAAGCCCGATCACATAGTTTAGTAGCAAAGCACGGGTACAGTATATATTTTTGAATAAGACTGCTTGAAAGTCAACTCAAATATTTTAGCAGATTTCAGAATTATAGGTAGGGGCCCTTGAGTGCTCATAGCATTTTTCAGAGAACAGTAAATTTCAGTAGCTTGTTAAAGAGCTACATCAAAGATAGCTAGGGAAACTAAATTGAACAACACACTGTTCTGTTTTTTAATCTCTTGTTGATTTGTAGTACAACAGGTAAAATGTAGTTTTTAACTCAGCCAGCCTTGTATGTGAAATACCAACTGAGCTGTCCAAGTGACGTTACTACTCTATGATTCTTGACCAGTTCTTCTTCTTCTTCTTCTTTGTTTCCTGGATCATGATTGATTTTTCCCTCCCTCTTACACAGAGCCTAACAGTGGAGGATTAGGGAAAAATAAGATATAGTCAGAGAAAAGCTATGTTGAGATTACATGAAAAACTGTAGGAGTACATGTTTCGATTAAATACAATCCTGTCTTGGTATCTCGACTCAGAAGGGAAAGAAAAGTAGACATGAAATAGAGGAAGTTCACTGGATTTTAGTACCACAGTACTAACCAGAGCATCTGGGAAACTTAGCAACTGAGACTTAGAACATTTTCAAAATAACTTAAGAGTAAACACTGAGGGTGAAAGTATTATGATAAAGAAGCATTTGAGCAACAACTATAGATAAGATAATTTCTTTTGATTTGATAATTCTCTTTTAATGATATGATAGCACAACCTGAAAAGGAGTATGTCTTTCTTTCTTTCTTTCTTTCTTTCTTTCTTTCTTTCTTTCTTTCTTTCTTTCTTTCTTTCTTTCTTTCTTTCTTTCTTTTTTTCTTTCCTCCCTCCCTCCCTCCCTCCCTCCCTCCCTTCCTTCCTTCCTTCCCTCCCTCCCTCCCTCCTCCTCCTCCTTCTCTCTCTCAGTCTCTCTCTCTCTCTCTCTTCCTGTATGAATTCCTACACTGGACATCAAGCTATTTTTCCTGATATTGCTTCCAAGCAGCGAGATTTTTTGCTTCTTGGTTTGGTAATGTGAAGTGACTTGTTCTGCAAGGAATAAAAATAGAAGGAAATTTTAGCTCCCAGCTTCTAATGGACTTCACCTTCTGACGTGATTGCTTTAAATTTTAATATTGATGCTAATCATTCCTAGACATTTTGTCCTTGTGTCATAGCTAAGAAGGTACAACCTTGCCATTTTTAAATACAAACCTCTTGTTAGATTGAATAAAACAAGCAAGTGTCATTGCCTCTTCCTTGCTCTCCAGCTAAGCTTCTATACTAAGCCTGGCACAGGAAATGCGTAATAAATGAGAAAAAGGGGAAAAAGAATAAAGAGAGGAAAAAAAACCAAGTCATGTTTCAATATAGATTGCTGGGATTTTCTATAATTCATATTTTTACTTCCAAAGGGAATACGTGCGAGCTATTTTGTTGATATTGTCTGATTTCTTGAACATGTTTTTCTGCAATCACATTCTCTTATTTAAAGACCAAACATGTTTCACTGTTTATTGAGGGTTTGTGTGTTGGACTAGAAGACCTCCAAGGTCCCTTCCAACTCTCTTATTCTGTTATTCCTGCACTCAATAACTAGTGGTGATAATACCTACTTACCATATAGATGTGTTTTTTTCCATAATTGATCTATCTCTAACTTGGTTCTTCTGATTTTTGAGTGGTGCAACCTCTGAATCCATCCATCATAACTGACTTCTTCATTCCTAAAGTCCTGATAGTTTGGCGTATTTTTGTTCAGCTCTTTTTGTAAAGAGCTGGAGGAATTTGAAAAGTTTATGGAGATGTTCAAACATGGAGAGTATTTATGTATGGAACTTGTTATCTACTTTTTATAGTAACTGAAATTCCAAAGAGGAGGATACAGATTAAAATAAGACCATGATATAAACCATTTCAGAAAGTCATAAAATAGTTCTGTGTAAAAATTACAACACCAAGAATTCTAGCATAGCAATAAAGATGATTTACCTTATACATTTTTCTTCTTTCTTTCTGAAACAGAAGAAGACTTACCAGTGTATCAAGTGCCAGATGACCTTTGAAAATGAAAGAGAAATACAGATCCACGTTGCAAATCATATGATTGGTAAGAAGTCCTCAGCCTCGCTTTCTTGGGCTTCATTGTCATTGTTAACTTTCATACTTAGTCTGTAGCATTTTATTTTGTGTTTTTGACAATGATTTGACACTGTCTGCTTAGGTCTGATTTAGATGGACTGTTTGATATGGTTAGGGTTTCTCTATAAGTTACTCTCTTCCAGCTCAACTCTCTGGTTCGTGAAGACCTTCAAGTCATGTTCAAGGGTTCAAGATTGTGTAGTTTCTTTTGATTTTCTTAAAGATCTTTTGTTTCTTCTGGTCTGGGATCCTATCTTGTAATCGTAGCTTGTAGCAATCTTAGTTAAGACACCCTTCTTTTGGTTGCTGCTTCAACATATGTATCTACAGCAGGGAGACCATAAACTTGTGCTTGTTTTCTCCCTGCTAAGTTTCTACTGTCTTCATGAAGGAGTAGTTTCTGGAGATAGAACGGTGGACTGGAGATTCAAAGAAAACAGTAAACCAACATTAACAAGAAAAAAATGTTTTGAAACATAGTTAAGAGTCAGATTCCTCCTATGAAAACGATACTTTGAAAATCTTCTGCCATAGATTTTCTGTTTTAACTGGGAGTGCAGGGGGAGGAGTGAGGAGCAATCGTGATCTTTCCTGATTTTCATTGACTTACTTACTTTGATTATCCTTGTTGCTTTTCCTCTGCATTACTTCCCTTTTCTTTGAGATTTTTTCAACGTCCAGAATTTTATATCATAGTTAAGGTGGTGCTTAATCAGTGCAGAACTGGTTCTTCCAGCAATTGGAAATTCTTCTATTAGTGCAGGGTGATGAGCATGTGACAATGGACAGATGTAGACGGAGTTTAGAAGAGTCTTACCTCTGTGGGGTTGTGTATGGATCAAGTTACTCCGCATAGGTTCATTTCAAAATACTGTCATAACTTCCTTGGTGCTGCATATGTTCCCCACTGTTTTCCTTTCTGCTCTCTTGATTCAGACCTCTTGAATTATTGGGATTGCATCTCCCAATTTCCAGCATGGAATTCTTTTTTCTTTTTTTAATGCTCTCCTGGGATTCTTGGAGTTAGGGGCACAGTTGCTTTGGGTGACATGGACAAACAATTTATCTATCTTTCTATTTGTCTATCCACCCACCCACCCACCCACCCATCCATTTATCTATCGTCTATCATCTCTCATCTATCCGTCTATCATAGATGTCTATCTGTCTATCTATCTATCTATCTATCTATCTATCTATCTATCTATCTATCTATCTATCATCTATGTCTGTCTGTCTGTCTGTCTATCTGTGTCTGTCTATCTCTCTCTCTCTCTCTCTATAATCTATTATCTCTCTCTCTATATATATATATCATCGATCATCTATCTATCATCTATGTCTATCATCTATCAATCTATTAACTATCTATCCCTCCTCTTCCTCCTCCTCCTCTTCTATTTCCATCTATTTCTGTCTGTCTGTCTGTCTATTCCTATCTCTTTTTCTCTCCCTCATTAATATCTATATTTACAGTATATCAATTTCTATAGGAGGAATTTATCTTGAGTCCCATGAATAGCTCCAGCCGTTTTTCCTGGTCTTCCAGGCATTTGAGTCTTCATTCCCTAAAACCTTAAATCTCTACCCCTTTTCCTTTACCAGCTGCTAGCAAAAGTCGTTCGTCAACCTAATGAGGAATTGGGACACTGATAAATATACAGGAATGTCTCCTTCCTTTGCAAAGCTCCTTAGTCGTGGTTAACATTCATCAAAATTAACATGCCGGGAAGATTTGGCTGAGGTATGTCCCTTTGAAGGATGATCCTTCTGTGAGTTTTGGGGCTATCTGTATTTGCTGTGTCCTTCTCCTATCCCACAACTGTGGTGGCATAAGGGGTCCCGCTCAGCTTCTTCAGCAGGCCTGCCTCCCTAAGAGGAGATAGAAAGGGAACACGTTGCTTTGCTTTTCTTCTAAGATCTCTGGGGTGTTTTGTTTTTTTTAATAAAACAAACGAAAGACCTTCCTCCCCCCAACCTCATAACTGTAACCAATCTCTAAAACAGGGGTCTTCAAACTTGGCAACTTTAAGACTTGGGGACTTCAACTCCCAGAATTCCTCCTCCAGTCATGTTAGCTCAGGAATTCCGGGAGTTGAAGTCCCCAAGTCTTAAAGTTGCCAAGTTTGAAGATCCTTGCTGTAAAATGAAGCTGATAGGAAATTGTTTCCAAACTGGGATTTCAGGGTTGAGGATAATAATAACAATAACAACAACAACAACAACAACAACAACAATAATAATAATAATAATACAGCATTATGATCTAGGTATGATGGAAATAATTCCTTCAACATACTTTCATTTTTCAAGGATTAGAATTCCTTCCACTTTGCCTGTGGTTTCCTCCCTCCCTTTTAAAGCTTTGAGTAGAACACTCTAAGATTCTATATAAAAGACTTTGTTCTTCCTTCCTTCCTATGCTGGCTTGCTAATGTCTCCCACTTCTCTGTTCTTATACTGCCTTTCGCTGTCTCCAGTTTGATCTGTGGTTCTACTGTGTTAGATGTGATGGACGTCTGAATCCACAGGGGGTATAGAAGTCAGTCAGTCTGGCACCTAAGACTGTAGGAGATGTTTTATGGTGCAGATACCTCCCACCCCAGGAAGGGAGGGAAGGAGGGAAGGAGGAAAGAAGGAAGGAAGGGAGCATGCAATGTGCAGGCATTTAAGATGAAAAACTGGCCCATCTTCTGTCTAAGATGATGAAGTCAAAGAAGTTCCTTTTCCAGAGTTCCTTTTTGAGAGGTAGAGTATCAAGATCACATGAAGTGTTAACACCACTTTATAATGCCTTGGTAAGGCCACACTTGGAATACTACATTCAGTTTTGGTCACCACAATATTAAAAAAAAAAAAGGAAAGATTGCAGAGAAGAGCAAGACAAATGATTAGAGGACTAGAGGCTAAAACATATGAATAATGGTTGCAGGAACTGGGTATGTCTAGTTTAATGGAAAGAAGGACTAGCAATGACATGATAGCAATGCTCCAATATCTCGGGGGCTGTCACAAAGAAGAGGGAGTCAAGCTATTCTCCAAAAACAGCAGTAGATGGAAACTAATGAAGGAAAGAACCTAGAAATAAGAATAATTTTTCTGACAATTAAAAAATATTAATCAGTGGAATGACTTGCCTCCAGAAGTTGTGGATGCTCCAACACTGGAGGTTTTTAAGAAGAGATTGGACAACTATTTGTCTGAAGTGGTGTAGGTTTTCCTGCCTAAGCAGGGGGTTGGACTAGAAGACCTTCAAGGTCCCTTCCAACTGTGTTATTCTGTTTGATATCTGTCTCCTGTATTTAAGATCCAGATATATTCTGCTTCTGGGATTGATAGTAGTTAACAGATAATATACCTATAGTGAAATATTCCAGTCTACACCTCTCCTTTAGGGAAGTAGAATTAGAAAGGCCCTAGTACAGAAATTCAAATTAAATCTGCCCACTCAGATGTCTCTCCAATCTGTACCTGAAAATATCCTTTTAAAAGGGATTAATCATACTTGGGAATTTACTGTTGAACTATTCTGTATGAAACAGACCTTATCCTTCCATAACTCAGTTATTCCATGTTCTGTATTTCTGAACAATGAGGAACAAGTGCTTGTCCTTTGTCGTCTTCTGTGGAACCAAGAAGGTGTGAAACCTTGGTTCCACAGAAGAAGACAAAGAAGACATTTGCACTGCAAATGGGCATGGAACCTTCTTGGTTTAGCTTATTTTAGGTTACTTTATTGTCACTGCATCTTGTACAACCATCTTCAGTGTACATTGTGACTATGAAAATAAACACAAACACACACCCTTCACATTCTATACATTGAATTGAAAACTCCTGGTATTGCATTAATATTGCACTGTACAGTAGAATCCAATAAAGTTACTTCCCTGAGACACTACCTTGGAAGTGCTGAAAGGGACTGTGTTGTAAACTGTTGTTTGGGGTTCTTAGTTCTTGCATGTTTCTAAACTTTGAAGTTAATTTTGATGTTTGCGGGTTGCACTAAGTATCTCCGAAATTTCTACCTTATCTTTCTTCATCTGGAATGTTTTTTCATGACCTGGATTATATTTTCCATTATTTCCAAGCATTTTACCAGGCCAATTGAGGCTGAAGGCCTCAAGTTGCAATCCCAAAACATTTGACGAAAGGTGAGCAAACACTGGTTTTATTGTTGTTATTAGAAGTTCTAGCTGTGGCTTATGGAGGTTGTAATTCCAGCATATACAGAAGACTCTGGCTTAGGGAAATTTGAAATTGATACTGAAGAGAATAGCGGACCATGGAAGAATTAAGACAGCTAAACTTTAAAATGGGACAGATGGTTTTTGAAGCATTACATGAAAATGAACATATTTCTGGACTTCACAATTGACTGTGTTAATTAATTATGGATACATTACAGACTCTAAATCTCTGTCCAGTATTCTTTAATTAAATCATGTTTCACATTGTTGTTTCTTTGAATTGGACAGTTCTGAGGACCTTGTGTGGAGCATAGTCGAATGGCCTTTTGGTGCTCTCTAGATCTATGGGACTACAGTACCCATCATCCCATGAGGACTTTTAGGGCTGTTAGGAGTTATAATCCCAATGTATTAGAAAGCCCCAAGCTGGGAAAGGCTAAGTTAATTGTGAAGGAAATATAAAATTTAAATACCTTGGCTGGAAGCCAGGATATAATAGCATTCAAGGAGGTTGCTCTTTTATTCCCTAGATGTTATCCTTACATCCTGGTCTTTTCTTCAAACTGATGGTGGGCAGATCTTTTGGAAAATAAATTCAAGACCATTAGATGGCAATTTTGGGAGTTGCGGTCTCAATATCTCTGAAATATTACAGGACCCATAGCAAATATTTGAACTCGAGAGGAACCTATGATCTTCCTGCTTCCGTAAACTTTCTTGGTACCCTTAAATACTCTATATGGGGCTATCCTTGAAAAGCATCCAAAGCTCCAATTGGTTCATAATGCAACGGTCTGCATGGTTTTGTGCAAAGCCAGATGTGCATCTCTTGCGGGAGCTACGTTGGCTGCCGATTTGCTTCTGGGTACAATTCAGTTCGTGTTACCTTTAAATCTCTTCATGTTTTGGGACCAGCTATCTGAAGGACCATCTCTTCCTGGTTACATCCACCCAATCCACCAGAGCAGTAAAGCAAGGAGTGTTGCAGATCGTGTCTTCTAAGGAGGTCTATCTGATGGGACCCAGAAGACGGGTGGCTCTCACCCTTTGGAACATCATCTTCATAGAGATTAGACTGCCTCCACTTTGACACTCGTTCTCAAGGCCCTGAAGACCTGGTTTGGCCAACAGGCCTAGGGAACCCAGAGTGGGATGGAGCCCATCAAGTGGCTTGTTTGATTGATTGTTGTCGACCAGTGGGGTTTAACGGGTCATTGTTTTTATTGTTTGTATATTGAGTTTTTATTTTTGTAAGCCACTAAGAGTCACTGAGAGTGAATGGCCATGTATATAAAACAAATAGATGATAGATAGATAGATAGATAGATAGATAGATAGATAGATAGATAGATAGATAGATAGATAGATACACTGTAGATAGAGATAGATAGATAGATAGATAGATAGATAGATAGATAGATAGATAGATAGATAGATAGATAGATAGATAGATAGATAGATAGATCCATCTATCTATCTATCATCTATCTATCATTTATCTATTGTCTATTGTCTGTCTATCTACTGTCTGTCTATCATCTATCTATTGTCTGTCTATTGTCTATTGTCTATAGATAGACAGACAGACAATAGACAATAGATAAATGATAGATAGATAGATAGATAGATAAAAACAGGAATATATAGGAACAGAAATAAATAGAAACAGGATAGATGGATACATAGATAGATAGATGGATGGATGATGGATGGATGGATGGATGGGTGGGTGGGTGGGTGGATGGATGGATGGATGGATGGATAGATAGATAGATAGACAGACAGACAGAAAATAGACAATAGACAATAGATAGATGATAGACACACAGACTATAGATAAACAATAAATAGATAGATAGATAGATAGATAGATAGATAGATAGATAGATAGATAGATAGATAGATAGTTATATAGATAGTTGGATAGATAGATAAAAACATGAATAGATAAAATCAGAAATAAATAGAAACAGAGAATAGATAGATAGACAGACAGACAGATAGATAAAAACAGGAATAGATAGAAACAGAAATAAACAGGATAGAGAGAGAGAGAGAGACAGAGACAGAGACAGAGAGACAATAGCTAGTGAGAGAGTAGGGACAGACAGGTGCTAAGGTTACTGTTAGCTACAGGAGGAGCAAGGCCTATACTGATATTGACAATATTACAAATGGACACTCCCACTGAAAACATCCTATTCTTCGATCTTAACACAATTCATTGTATCCTGACAGTAAATTTGACTGGGGTTTGGATAGATTGATTTAAAAAACAGCAACACCTGAGATAATGGAAATTACCAGAGGAAAAGTCTATGGGAAGCATTGATTGAAACCGTGTTTCCTGTTTTGAAATCCGTATATGTTTTGAATAAGCAGACCCACTAATTGGCTGTGAATAACAATTAGGTTGCATCTGCTTGTTTCTTGATGTGTTCATTATCCAATCCAAGATTTTTTTTAGGTGGGAATTCTTTTGCACTGAAAAATTGCAGCGGTTGAGGAAACCAGAAACACATTTCAGATGTGGCTTTCTGTGGCCTGGCTTGAGAGCAAAGCTAGCATTAAATGAGGTCTCAAGTAGTTCAGGAGATTCACCATCTGTTCACCTTTTCATCCTCCTCCCCCCTTTAAAAGGATACTGGATGGGAACATTGGGTTATGCTTATCCGTGATTGTACTACTGATATCGTATTTCTTTCTGCTACCTGCTTGAGAAAAAAAAAACTATAGCTCAGGATGGAGGCACTTTAAAATAAAAAGTTATTGAATTTAGTCCCGTCTTAAGCATGGCAGCAGGCTGAGTGACTTGAGCCAAACACCAGGAGACTGGGAGTTCTAGTCCCGCCTTAGCCATGAAAGCCAGCTGGGTGACTTCAGATCAGTCACCAGGAGACTGGGAGTTCTAGTCCTGCTTTATCCATGAAAGCCAGCTGGGTGACTTCAGATCAGTCACCAGGAGACTGGGAGTTCTAGTTCTGCTTTAGCCATGAAAGCCAGCTGGGTGACTTCAGATCAGTCACCAGGAAACTGGGAGTTCTAGTCCTGCTTTAGCCATGAAAGCTGGCTGGCTGATTGATTTAGGATCAATCACCAGGAGACTGGGAGTTCTAGTCCCTTCCTTAGCCATAAAAGCTGGCTGGATGACTTCAGGCCAGTCATCAGGAGACTGGGAGTTCTAGTTCCTCTTGGCATTGAAAGCTGGCTGGATAACTAGATCCAGTCACTTTCTCTCACCCCACCTCACCGGGTTCCTGTTGTAGAGAAAATGGAAGGAAGGAGTTGTTTTGGATATAGCAATAGCAATAGCACTTGTATACTGCTTTACAGTGCTTCACCGCCCTCTCTAAGTGAGAGAGTCAGCCTCTTGCCCCCAACAATCCGGGTCTTCATTTTACCCACCTTGGAAGGATGGTCAGTCTGGAGCCTGGTGGGATTTGAACTGCCAAATTGTAGGCAGCTGGCTGCAGAGCCACAGAGGCTCCTATTATATATGTTCACACCTTGTGTGTGTGTTTTTTTTAATGATACAGTTGGGACACAAATCAATAAATGAACATATCCTGTATTATGTAGGAACAGGGTTTTCTAAGCCTTATATTCCTTTCCTTTTGGTGGAGCCCCTTCTGGAACAAAGCTGATTTTGTAAAATATTGTTGTCCCCTTCTTTGCTCTCTCTGTGTATGTGTTTTTATCATTTCTTTCAGAGCGCATTTGATCAAATGCTACGTTGCTTTCTTCCCTGATGTCCCTGAGAGTTAAGCATAATTTTCCCTAATATATTCAGCCACTTTTTTTTTACATTTTATCCTCAGCCTTCTTTCATTTAGCAGTTGAATAAGGAGAGAATTCTTCTCGCTGACATATTTGCAGCTCTTGTGTCAACATTTTCATGTCGCCTGATACGTTCATAATTGGCTGTCATCTCAGCGTCCTGCTGTTTCTGCACCTTTTTAAACATGTTAAAAATTCCTTTTTCAGACCCCTAAATCAATTTTCATAGGTGGCTGTGATTAGCCCTCTTTAAACATTCCAAGTGGTTTTGCAATTTGCATACAAAGGTAGTACTGGAATCAAACACCTTTTCTGTAATGGGGTGTAAGCTTTGAGTTGCGACTAGCCTGGAGTTAACGTGAGGGTTGGATATCCATCAATATCTGCTAATTAATATAGCACACACTCTCCTTAAAGTTTGCACACTCCGTAGGCATCTAAGGGAAGCTTTAATTACAAAGGCAGTGTGAAATTTTCTTTGAATCTGCTGTCTTGGACCTTTTTAATTAGATAATTGAGACTATATCAATTGAGCCTGGCAATAATAGATGTAAGTTATGATGGTTGACGTTTGATCACATGAGCAGACTCTGATTTTATGGCCTTTTCTCTGATGGTTGTTAAGTGAATACCTCAGCTGTTCAATGAACATTGCAGGCATGAAGTGAACCTATTGTTCGTGGTGGGCAGGTTTTTGCCAGAAATTGGAAGTAAATGCCAAAACTGCCCTAAATTGCGGTCACATGATCACAGAGCACTGCAAATGGTCATAAATGCAGGCCACTTGTTGAGCTCTCTAAATGAGGTCATGAAATTGTAGGTACTTGGTGCTCTCTGAGCTTGGTTGTTTCCTTGCAGGCATTTCATTACTCAAACTAAGTAACGTCATCAGTCACGCTAGTGACGATGCTACCTAGTGATGATGTTACCCTACTACAGTAGAACTGATGATATTACTAGTTCAGGCAATGAAATGTCTGCAAAAAAACAACCAAGCTAAGTGATCACCAAGGATCCTTCACTTCAACCCTGACCTACAAATATTCTCCTTTATTGCTTGTAGATACATTTGTGTTGTGGCAGGATACAATCTGGGTCAGAGGTTTTGTCTTCCAAGCTTTTGGACTCATCAAATAGAATAGAATTTTTTATTGGCCAAGTGTGATTGGACACGCAAGGAATTTGTCTTGATGCATATGCTCTCGGTGTACATAAATGCTCATGCTGAAACCCATCTTCAAGGAACTTCTCTCTAGCAGATTGTGCTTTGGGCTGTTTTGTGTGGTGTTTATCTGTTGCCTGTTGCATGTGGCCTTTTAGTTGTCGATTGGGGGTGTGTAGTCATTAGCTGTCATTTGTTTGTGCTGCCAAGACCTCACCTTCTAAGTATTTGATAGGCTGGTGGCAAATCAGCACTTCTGTTGACTGACAAAGGGCCTGTTTCCCAGGCTTCAATCACTTCTTGGCTATTTTTGTGCCTGCTCGTCTGACAATCTTAGTAGCTGCACAATTGAATGTGTGCCCTTGTTCATTGCAATGTGAGGCTACCAATGAATTTGGGTCTCCTCATCAGACTATGCACTTGAGTTCTTGCAATCTGGTGGCTTCCTACCTATTTGTCCTATATAGTTAGGGGACACGTGTATCCTCAGACACGTGTATTCACCTTCATTTGTGTTGTGTCAGATGTTGGAACTTCAGAACCATGTCCTAAGGAACTTTTGGGGAGTCCATCATAATTGTTGTGGTTAGCCAGTAGCAAGTGCGGTCGGCTGAGGAGAGCGAGGACACAGATGAGGGGCCAGGACCATGAGGGAGTGGACTGCTGCTTTCAGAGATTGTGAGGGCTGGCAGCCACGATGAGGAGGCTCCCAAGGAGCCTGTGCCAAGTGCGTGTGAGTGCAGGATGATTCGTAGAAGAGAACAGCTGGAGCAGCACAGGCGACTCAGGAGTAAGGCTGCAAGGTAATGGCCCCTCCTTCAAGAAGATAAAAGCCAGCTGTGAATCAGATATTCTTTGCAGGAAGCAAAGACGTTTTCAAACTCAGCCTCGTGGAGATTGCAGCTTCTTAAGTTGGGATTTGAAGACTCTTGTGTTATGAAATATTTTTTATCTGTTATTCTTGGCAGCCTTGCACAGTTTTGGCGAGGCTCGTGCTTATCAAAGTTAATTAGTTTGCAGCAGCCTTTTAATCGGTGATTCGTAAGAATCATTAAAAGGTTTCTGTTCCCTTTGGTTCATGTTTGTTTTATTGGACAAGGGTTTGGGTCAGAACAATAATTTTGAACGGTCACTAAATGACCAGTCATAAGTCAAGAACTACCTATATGCCATATTTGGAAAAGAAGTCCCAGCGTATAACTTTTTAATTTTCCAGGAGGGCTTTCTCTTCAGTGTCTCCAAAGAACACCAAGGAAAAACCACTGTGTCTGCTTTTGGTTTTTCATCAACCATATGGCCCAAACCCTCCCGGGATGATAGCACTTCACAATATAGCAGAGAAGAACACAGGCATTTTCCTATGTAAATTAATCAGAGATAACACAAACATAATAAAAGGCTTGTCCTGAAGGGGGAGAACCCTTGTGTCCTTGATGTGCTGAGTTTTTACAGGCAGGCAGTTTTTGCCCGGGACATACATTCCCTTGTTCTACCCAAGCAACATCAGAAAGTCTTTGGTTTCTGCCAAATTAAAGCAAATTTGTGAAATCAGTAGCTGGATTTCCATCTTGAACAGGGGTGTCAAATTCAAGGCCTGCGAGAACAAATCCAGCCTGTGGAGTGCTTAGATCTGGCCCGTGGGACAGTCGTGGAAACAGCGAAAGACCGGCCTGCGATGCTTCTACTAGTGAAAACGAAGCTTGGGAGGGCCATCAGCAGCCCATGCGAGCTCCGTTTCAGCTGGCACTGGGTTGCAGGAGGTCGTTGCAGCTGAAACGGAGGTCGGGACCTTGTTTTCACTGGCAGAGTACTTGGGTCCCCACTGGTGAACCCCGACATGAGTGACGTCAAGCTAGCTCCGCCCACCCTGGCCATGCACACCCCGGCCCCCTGAGGCCAAGCATAACCCTGATGTGGCCCTCAATAAAATCGAGTTTGACCCCCTGATATCAAGCAGTACCACAATGTGTTTTTCCTCTACTTTTAGTGGAACGCATTGTGTGGAGGTCCAATCCTTCTGATTTATAAACCATGGCTGATGATTATGTTACCCATGTAGCTGAACCATCAGGCCTGGTCCATCAAGCCATGTTTAAAATAACCACAATTGACTGCGATGATGATCATTTGAGATCAGTTCCAGGCATATGTCACATCATAGATCCTCTGGGCTGCTGAAACTGGTTTTGTTTCTGTTAGAACACTAATTCTCTGGTGAGATATATAGAGAAATTACTATTCAATGTACCACCACAGATCTCTGGCTGAAACAGGGGAAGAAAGAGAATTAGTCAAAGCTTCTTTGCGATTGAGGTCCAGAAAATCAGTATCACCTGTAAGAACCCGTCCTACTTAAACTGAGAGAATGTCCTTCCTTGAAAGATAGGAGAAGTAGAAGGAACTGCAGATTGGTGGGCGTGGCAGGGAAAGGATATACTGCAAAATCCCCTTCCCTCCCCATCCCACTAACCTGCTTTCCAGCTCCGTTCTCCTGTGTAGGGCAACCGAAGAAGACCCAGCCAATCAGCTTTGGACTCAGGAGGTGGAGACTAGATGGGGGCAGAGGTGGTATTGGCCGCTTCTCCAAACTTCTCAAAATTTCCGCTACCGGTTCTCCAGAACAAGTCAGAACCTGTTGAATCCCACCTCTGCTGCAGAAGCAATAAGAATGTGGCAAATATCTCGGGTGGAAGCCTCCCAAGTTTCTTGGACTGTAAAGACCAGACTGGGGTGAGGGGAGTGAAAGATCTTTTGTGGGCGTGAAGAGACTCAAGACTTATGACACGTTTGATCCCTTCCTCAGGCTCAGTCTGGTCATAGCCTACAAGGTGCACGTTGCTCTTGTGATTGGTGCTTCTTGTTTGAACCACCTAGAAGGAGGTGGGGACAAAGGAGAAACATTCTTGATAACTATAGTGCTTCTCGGTTATTTCCTTACAGTGGTGCAAAACTCTAGCCAAGCCTTTTTAAAACCCAGCCTCTTTTAAGGACAGAGAGTCAAGATTTATCATGTCGTTAACAATCTTTTTTTATTAAATCGTTATATTTAAGCAGGAGGAAGCGGCAAACCTCCCTCCCAAAAAATTATTTGGATGCTAGTTATGGAGCCAAATTTATATTGTAGTTTTAAATCTCTTGGTGTCAATTTAGTGCATTGTCTTTAATTAAAGGTCAATGGAAATTGAACTGCAAGCCTCAGGGAGGCTCTAAACTGGCCTGTGAAGCTACAAGGCTGCCCATTAGGAAGGGTCCTTTGCAGCAGATTTCATTCGATTGCCACTGAACCCGTTCAGTTGCAAGTTAGTAGTGTAATGTTACTCCTGGTTTAGAACAAAGACAATCAACATTCTGAGGCTTCCTCGCCTTTCGGTTCTTCTTGGTGATTCCAGCAGAGAGCATTTTGCTTGGATCAGAAATATGTAAAGTTAGCCTGGTGGTTAGCGATTTGGTTGGGGCAATCGCCTTCCAATTGGATGGCATAAAGGTTTATCAAAGGATCGGGGGAGAGGACTTGTGGTTATCTCAATCGACGTTATAGCGCTGGAAATGTAGAGCGCACTGTTGGAAAGGGGTCAACGTTTTGAAACAGTTTTGAAGGATCTTGTGCAAATGTGATGTCCCTTCCTCCCTCCCTCCCTCCCTCCCTCCCTCCCTCCCTCCTTTTATTCACTTTCCTTAAATCTCTCTATCTCCACCCTCCCTCCATCACTCTACCTTCCTTCCATCTCTCTATCCCGTCCTTCCCTTCACCTCCCTCTATCTACTTTCCTTCAATCTCTATATCTCTTCTCCTTTCTCCCCCCTCTGTCCCTTTCTTCCTACCTTTTCTCATCTTCCTTCTCCCTTTGTCTCCTTCCTTCCTTCCTCTCTCCCTCCCTCCCTCTATCCACCTTCCTTCAATCTCTCTATCTCCACCCTCCCTCCATCTCTCTACCCTCTTTCCATCTCTCTATCCTGTCCTTCCCTCCACCTCCCTCCCTCTCTCTATCCACTTTCCTTCAATCTCTATATCTCTTCTCCTTTCCTCCTCCCTCCCTCCTTCCCTTTCTTCCTTCATTTTCTCATCTTCCTTCTCCCTTTGTCTCCTTCCTTCCTTCTCTCTATCCATTTTCCTCCCTTCCTCCCATTCTTCCTTCCTTTTCTCGTCTTCCTTCTTCCTTTGTCTCCTTCCTTCCTTCGTTCCTTCCTTCCTTCCCTCCCTCCCTCCCATTCTTCCTTCCTTTTCTCATCTTCCTTCTCCCTTTGTCTCCTTCCTTCCTTCCTTCCTTCATTCTTTCTTCCCTCCCTCCCTCCCTCTATCCATTTTCCTCCTTCCCTCCCATTCTTCCTTCCTTTTCTCGTCTTCCTTCTTCCTTTGTCTCCTTCCTTCCTTCGTTCCTTCCTTCCTCCCTCCCTCTATCCATTTTCCTCCCTCCCATTCTTCCTCTCTCCCATTCTTCCTTCCTTCCTTCCTTCCTTCCTTCCTTCCTTCCTTCCTTCCTTCCTTCCTTCCTTCCTTCCTTCCTTCCTTCCTTCCTTCCTTCCCTCCCTCCCTCCCTCCCTCCCTCCCTCCCTCCCTCTGAATGGTTAGGGCATGGGGTTTCCTTTCCATGGCCAGGACGGATGAAGGCAGAGGGTGAGGGAATATAGGATGCTATTTTTCACAGACCTCCTTCCAACCCTGTGACACCCACCTACCTTCTCTGCACATGGCAGGACTTTGTTTTGAATTCACCCACGAAGACTCCTTGCCACGTGGGGAGGAGTTGAGTTTCTCTGCCTCCTGTCTCTTATAGGTGCAGTTCCTGTTCCCCATGGTGAGGTCTTCCACTCTTTTCCAATCCCCACCTTACTGGAGAGGAGGATTAGCAAAAATGCTATCACAGGTAGGAAAACACAGAATGTGATTCGTATTTGAAAGCAACCCTCTCACATCTTTTTTCCTCCCACTGCCTTCAAGACTTCCCAGAGCTGCAGGCAGCATGCTTTTGAAGACTGGGCTCGCATGTTGAACGAAACTATGGTTGAAATTAATCCTGGCTTGTTGGATAAGCCAAAGTTGGCTAGATTCTCACAAATGCAGAACACATATAAATCTACCTTGGAATTTCTCTTCTTGCCCTGAGGGTTCCTGGAGAATGCATAATGAAGAGGAATGTGGGAGATCTTACAGTGTCAATGGTAGATGATTTAAGACAGGGGTGTCCAACCTTGGCAACTTTAAGCCTGGCGGACTTCAACTCCCAGAATTCCCCAGCCAGCAAAGTGGGCTGGGGAATTCTGGGAGTTGAAGTCCGCCAGGCTTAAAGTTGCCAAGGTTGGACACCCCTGATTTAAGAAGTTTCCCAGTAATATATCATCCTGGTGTTAAGCTAGCATGCAGGAAGTTGAAACAGCGACATATAAGTTGGCATTTCAGTTTCAGTTCTGCTTTCCTTCGGTCCAGATTTTGGGGGAAAAAAAACCAACTCTAAAGACTTATAAAGATCCTCAGTCTTTCCTATGCCAGCTAGGTCTTCCATCCTTCCTGTTGTCCAACATCATGTTCCCCAACCTCTCTTCCCAGGGTCACCTCTCCACCCAGATCCTTCACAGGGTTTTGGGTTAAGATCCACCCTTGGCCTTCCAAAGACGCATTTCCCCAAAGCAGGCAAAATCAGGACAAACACACACACACACACACACACACACACCAGAATTTGATTGAACTGAAATGTAAGCTTAATTAAAATGAAATGAAATTACTTAACATGGAAAGAATATGATTAGAACCACTTTATTAATTCTCCCCCTTCGGTGATATTAAAAGTTATAAATTCAGCAGCAACTGTTGGACGGCAACCTAGCCAGACGGCAGCATTGAGGGGACTTTGCCTAGCTGAGAAGCTGAGCAGGGTCTGGTTAGCTCTGATTATCCCACAGGACCTTTGGAGACACATCCATGTCTCCGTGGGGTTGTAGTTCATGTACCCTCTAAACCAGGGGTGTCAAACTCAGGGCCTGTGGTCCGAATGCAGCTCATGGGGTACTTAGATCTGGCTTGTGGGGCTGGGGGCTCGAAGCAACAAAAGACCGGTCCATGGTTCCTCTGCTGTCAGCGTTCCAGGGAAAATCCATTCCGGTCAGTAACTCAAAGGCAAGCATAATCTCAAAAGTACTTTAATTAGAATAGCACCTGGCACATCTGTGGAATTCCGAAACTAAAAGTTTCCCAGACTTCCCACAATGTCCCAACCTCTACAAACCATTCCCTTTTTACTCATCATCGCATCACACGAACCAATCCCAAAGTAAGTTCCAATTCTTTCTGCCCCACACTCTTTAACCTTGAACTATCAAAAGAATTCTATTTTATCTACTAAGAGCTACTCAATTAACATCACCCCCTCCCACTTTCTCCAGCTATGTAGCAGCGATGAATCATGATTCCACAGCTGACAGGAGTCCCCCCTTGAAAAGTTCACCTTCTATAAGAAAATAAGAAACAAAACCTAACCAGGGGTTAATGCGATGTCCTTAACCCCATGTGTCCTTAATCCCTATGTGGCAGCAATGAATCAGGATTCCATAGCTGACATCTGCCACAGGCAGCTCTCCTGGGCTCCGTTTTCACTGGGAGAGGACTACAGGAGTCCATCCGAGCCAAAAACGGAGCCCGGGAGCCCGTTTTCACCAGCAGAGCGCTTGGGCCACCATAGGCACCCGCAATACGAGTGACATCAAGCTGGCCATGCCCTCCCTGCATCCCCCCCCCCAGGTCAAACACAACCCTGGTGCAGCCCTCAATGAAATCAAGTTTGGCACCCCTGCTCTAAATCTTTCAGAGATGAGAATTCTCTTGTTTGTTTGTTTGTTTTTGTTTATGCCCATTGTTGCTCTTTTAATAGCCTCTCTCCATACTCCTCTGCTCGTTCCTTCTGCAAACTTACAAGGCATTTAAGTGCTCAGCACCGCTCTGTCCAACAATTCTATCCACCCACCCACCCCCGCTTTAAAAACAAAAGTGAACACTCTTCTAAATGTTTTATCTTTTCCCAAAGAAGAGGGAGTCACGCTATTCTGCAAAGCACCCGAAGGCAGGACAAGAGGCAATGGATGGAAACTAATCAAGGAAGGAAGCAACCTGGAACGAAGGAGAAATTTCCTCACAGTGAGAACAATTAACCAGTGGAGCAACTTTTTTCCAGAGGTTGCGGGTGCTCCATCACTTGAGGTTTTTAAGAAGTCACCGGACTCCCATTTGTCTGAGATGGTATTGGTTTTCCTGCTTGAGCAAAGGGCTGGACTAGAAGACCTCCAGGGTCCCTTCCAACTCAGTTATTCTGCATTCTGTAATCCCCTCCACGTCTCTCTGATTATTAATACATTTCTTAAAAGCTGCTAATTACTCATATACCCAATAGTCAGAAATGTTTAAAATATACAGCCCAGCAGTTAAATATGTTAATAGGGAGTTATTAAAGTGAAGTGTGGATTCTTGACATGAGTCTTAATAGTTCCTCTAAATCTGTTTTGATTTATTGAATCAAAGTGGGAGGCATTAATATTGCTTGTCACAGCCTGAATGCTCACACATTTTGCAGGTTTCAATTCACCGTCCACTCGGAGCTCTTAATCCCGATGGGTGCAATTCAGTTTTGGACTTCCAAGTTCTACTGGCCAGAAATCTTTATGATACTATATAGGTAGTCCTCCCCTTCAAACCATTCATTTAGTGACCATTCAAAATTACGACGCCCCTGAACAAAATGACTTATAACCATGTTCCGCAGTTAACCACCATTGCAGCATCCCCATAAATCATGCAATTTACATTTGGATGCTTGCCAAGTGGTTCATATTTATGATGGTCAAAATCCGTGGGAAAGCCAGATTCACTTAATGACCATGTGACTCATTTAACAACTGCAATGAATCACTTCAACAAATGTGGCAAGAAAAATCGTAAAACAGGGCAAGCCTCACTTAACAAATTTCTCAATTAGCAACAACATTCTGAACTCAGTTGTGTTTGTAAGTCAAGGACTACCTGTATTAGTGCTTTCAAAAACAAAACAAAACAAATTTTTATGTACCTGAAGATAACCCTTACCTGGGGAAAATGTTAAGAACGAGCCAGAGATTCAAAGAGAATACAAATAGTCCTTGACTTGACTTTGGAATTTAAATATTTTATACTGGAGAAACCTCACTGAGTGTCCTTTGCTAGTAACCATACCATACATAATAACAGAGTTGGAAGGTACCTTGTAGGTCATCTAGTCCAACCCCCCCCCCATGCCCAAACAGGGGACCCTACACCATTTCTGACAGATGGCCGTCCAGTCTCTTCTTGAAAGCCTCCAGTGATGAAACTCCCAAACTTCTGAAGGCAACTTCTGTTCCGTGGGTTGATCGTTCTCACAGCCAGAAAATTTCTCCTTATTTCTAGGTTGAAATAATAGTCATTCAGAAAAACAGTCATTCAGTTTTCAAAGTTTAGGGGACACAAGTTGATTGAGTGACCTTTGGTAGCAAAACATCAGCATTCTCTGCTGGTTGACTCTCTTCTCTCCGTCCATTTGCAATGCTCTCCTTTAAGTTGAGATCCCAATAAAATAATTGCCTCCAGGTTCTTTAGCCCAAGAGGAGCCAAAAGTTTTATTTTCTTATAAAATAAAGAGGCCTGTGTTCTTGACCATTTCTTTTTTAATTTTATTTCTTTTTTTTTTTGCAAATCCTTGGAATTGTCGTTTCATTTTCTCAAGGGTCATGTAATCTCCAGGCATGTCCAAATGCAGGGGTGGAGATCTGCTTTTTCAGAGCTATGTTCCTTTGGGGATAATATGTAGACAGGACAAAAGCCAAAATAAGTTATGGAATTTTTTCTCCCCTCTGACTCTGTTTCGTTCGTTCTTTTTTTTTCTTCTACTTTCCTTCTTCCCTCTCTCCTCTCCTCCTCCTCCTCCTCCTCCTCCTCCTCCTCCTCCTCCTCCCACCCTATCCTCCTCCTCCTCTTTTCCCTGAGACTGCTTCAGGAACGTTCTTGTCAGAAATCCAGACCGATAGTTAGCAAAACAGCATTTGAAATTAAAGTGCAAGACAAAAGGCGTTTTTTGATTGAGCTTTGAAATAGGTTAAAAACATTAAATCTTCCCATTGGTTGCTTACTTTTTCTAAAGAAAACATCTACCTGTTTGGAAGGAAAAATATACCTTTGGGCACCTTCGCTGCCTTTTAAGCCTTGGAGAAGCCTTGAGGGTAGAATCTTTATTTCAGCTTCTCTTCTTGCTGCTGCAGTGTATGTCACTGTAATTTTTATTTTGTTTTTCTCCACTGCTTTTCCCCCGCCCTCATCCTTGAAGTCAGTAAACTGAGTAAACAGGAATACATGGGGTTCCATCCAATCCACAAACCCAAATAATTCCTGGGATGATGTTTTAATGGAGTTGTTTTACAGTCTGTAATAAAAACATACTTATCCTTTGATCATCTTGAATATCCAACACAGGTATTACAATATATGCTTTTATGTTTATAACAGTTTGGGAATTTAATTGGCAGAGAGCACAGTGGCTCAGTAGTTAGATGCGGTATCTGCCATCCCGCATCTGATGGGCGGCTCATGAAAGGGAGTGAAGGGAAGAGAAACGACAGGAAGCGAAGTTTCCTCTTGATGATGAGCGCGCCCCGAATGTCTTGGCACACGCTCTTTTATTGTGCTTTTTTACAAGAAAATGATTTAATTAAAAAGCTCAAGTCAAACATGTTAATCTCATCAGGATGTGTATGTTTACAAAGCTGCATACCGGACAGATTACTTACAAAGTGGATAAGCCTATTTAACAAACGTCTATCTCCTTGTCTTCTCGTACGTGCCTTGCAAAGGTCACTGGAGAGACAGAAGTTAATGATTACACGTGAATGATACAATGTTGCGAATGCTTGAATGATACATAGTTGCAATGATACATAGTTGCAATCACATGAATGATACATAGTTACAACAGTTAGAGGCACTGTGTTGGAGACCCGAGTTCTTTGCAACAGGGTGAGCTTCCATTCCTTGCTCCAGCTGCTGCCCAGCTAGCAGTTTGAAAGCATGCAAATGCAAATAGATAAATAGGTACCACCTCAATGGGAAGGTAACAGCGCTTTGTGCACCTTTGTCGTGTAACCATGCTGGCCAGATGACTATGGAAATTGTCTTTGGACTGTGCTGGCTGTCTTGGCCAAGAAATGGAGATGAGCACTGCATCCTAGAGTCAGACACGGCTTACCTTTATTGAATTAGCAATTGCACTTTGACTGATACGCCGCTTCATAGTACTTGACAGCCCTCTCTAAGCAGTTTACAGAGTCAGCCTCTTGCCCCCAACAATCTGGCTCTTCATTTTACCGACCTCCGAAGGATGGAAGTCTGAATTAACCTTGAGTTGGTTAGGATCGAACTGCGGGCAGAGTTAGCCTGCAATGGAGACCTTATACCATCCTGGTCAAAGGGTTGTCCGGTTTATTTTTTTGAAAAATCTTTTTTGTTCTTCTCTGCACCTTTTATAGGGTCTCCTCATCCTTTTCGTATCTTTTTTGAGGGGGTATAAAATATTTACTTCGAAGTAAAACCCTACCCATGGTTTCCATGATGGCTGCATCTTTAGCAGATCTGAACTTCCCAGATGGAGAGGATGCCAGAAAGTTAATTGTTTTCCTTTTGTTATGACAGAACTGCCATGGCTACTCACTTGCTAATTGCAAGGAAAGGACCCTTAGCCAGAGTTGGCTCCCGAAGCTGCGTTCATTTATCCCCTCCCATCCCCCTCCATGTCTGAACATTGCTTGGACTGTGCTCAGAATTCATTCATGGCTTGTTTTTCCTGCGCAAAGGAGATTTTATTTCAGTTCCTGTTTTCAATATTACTTAGCCACTGGCTTCTCTGCCAAACTGGCAGGGCTTGGAGGTTGACTTCCTGTACGGATGATGTAAAAGTGTCTGTGCAAAAACTCTCGCAGCCATTGGGAGATAAAAGCCAGCACACTGGGGATTACAAAGAGAGAGCCAAATTATATTTATAATATTAAAGTTGAGTGCATTTGTGGTTTTGCCATCCTCTTGGGTTTTTCATAAGTAGAAAAACATGAATTAGCATTTTCCATTTCCATATATTGACTGGAAACATAACCCCCTCTCAATTAAGACCTATAGCTTTTGGGATGCATGCAACAATTTTATAAAATATTTACAGCAAGATTTGCATTTTACTTAGCACTACCTTTTTTGGGAAGAAAAGCCAAAAAAAGAAGAAGTGTTTGTGTGTTCAGAGGGAGAGGAGAGGAGGACTAAATCTAGAAATGAACTCAACAGCACTTAAAATTGTCCTCTGTTGATTGTGGTCACTAGTAATTCTCTTTGGGCTGATATTTTTTCCCCTTTTTTTTGGCTCAGCCAAAACATCATCCTTAAAGGCCATATTCCTTATGGAAGGCTGCTCAATTTCCCTTTTGGAACTCGTATGGGGAAAAATCTATTTGTAACTCTGTGTTGGGGGTGGAAACATAAGTGAAACATTTCTTTTTCTCGACCCCTCCTCTCTCTCCCTTGAATGTAAATGTGTGTTGTAAAGAACATAGCTATTTCCTGGATAATTTGCAGTTGTATATTTTATGTTAATTTCACCGAAAATATTGCACCCCTGCCAGGTTTAGTAGAGGCTCACTGTGATATGAATAATTTCTAGCAAATCATTTTTTTTCCCCTCATTTAAGATTTGGCACCTTTTAAAGGTTTTAATAATAGCAACAAGGAAGAAGATTTAGAACAAGCAAAAACAGTGGGGAGAGAGAGAGAGAAAGAGAAAGAGAGAGAGAGAGTAGCATGTTGCGAGTGAATGTAAACTAGGAAAAATAATTACATGGCAAACATTTTTCTGCAGATGCTTTTTTTTTGCTCCTTCCTTGTAATGTAATATCTATTTACTAAACTGTTTATTTTGGGCCCTCCGTTTACCATAAAATATTTATATTTGCTTTGCTGCAATAAAAAATATTGACAAAATACCACTGAGATTTTAAGAATAATTGGTGTTTCACTTCCTAGACAGCAGAAGCAGAGAATCAGTTGGGTGTGTAGTGTACCACAACCACAACCTCATCACCTTGCAATGTTTTAGACAGATGTAACATTTCTATAATTTCATGGGGACGTGTCCCTGCCCTGAACTGGGAAAATTTGAATAAAGATATTTCTTCTTCTATTAAATCATCTTAGTTTGACAGGGTATCGGGTTTGCTAAGAAGCCTCACCCCAAGAAAAGGGCATTTTTCTTCTGGGCTATTTATAAATTTGAGGAAGAGGAACATGTCAAAAGGTTGTGTAGTGTTGGTTGACACCTCTTTTCCTCCTATTGTTGCTTGGACATCCGGGGCAGGTGAGCCCAGTCCTACCTTGGACAGCGAATGTGAAGAAAAAAAAAAAGCAATTGAATTTCAAATCCAGAATAACAGAGTTGGAAGGGACCTTGGAGGTCTTCTAATCCAGCCCCCTGCTCAAGCAGGAGACCCTACACCATTTCAGACAAGTGACTGCCCAGTCTCTTCTTAAAAACCTCCAGGGATGAAGCACCCATGATTTCTGGTGGCAAGCTGTTCCACTGGCTAATTGTCTTCTGACTATTAGGAAGTTTCTCCTTAATTCCAAGTTGCTTCTCTCCTTGATTAGTTTCCATCCATTGCTTCTTGTCCTGCCTTCAGGTGCTTTGGAGAATAGGTTGACTCCCTCTTCTTTGGGGCAGCCCCTTTGATATTAGACCGCTGCTATCATGTCATCTCTGGTCCTTCTTTTCATTAAATTATATACCCAATTCCTGCAACTGTTCTTCATATGTTTTAGCCTCCAGTCCTCTAATCATCTTCGTTGCTCTTCTCTGCACTCTTTTTCCAGTCTTTTTTATATCGTGGTGATCAAAACTGAATGCCATATTTCAAGTGTGGTCTTGCCAAGACATTATAAAGCGTATTCCAAGTATGGTCTTGCCAAGGCCATAAAGCGGTATCAAAACTTTGTGTGATCTTGATTCTATCCCTTTGTTAATGCAGCCTAGAACTGCTTCGGCTTTTTTGGCTGGGTGGGCTAGCTGGTGGCTCAGGTTCCATTCATCCCCTTAATTCCCCCTTTTCAGCTTTTATAGTCCCGCAGACCCAAGTTACTGAAATTTACATTTTATTTTATGGGGTGGGAAGCTTAACATATTTCCTAAAATGGACACTTTCTTCTTCTTCAGTCATGTCTGATATTTGGAGATTGCCTGGACAATTCCCTGCAGTTTTCTTTGGAAGGTTTTTTCAGAAGTAGTTGGCCATTGCTCCCTTCCTAGGGTTGAGAGAAAGGGACTGGCTTAAGGTCACTCAGCAGGGTTTGTTCCTAATGTGGGATTAGAACTCACAGTGTCCTGATTTCTAGTCTGCTGGTTTTTGTGGCTCTCAAAATAGACATATGGCCTTTGAAAACTTCAACTTGGGGGTGATATGGCCTTCAGACCACAAAAATCATTGGGGGGAGGGTAGCCATTGGTAACTGGCTTTAATTAGATGCCACCATAGTTTGGGCAACCTGGAATGGGGGATGGGGAAATGTTCATAAGTTTCTTCTTACCTTTCTATTCTTTATCAAGCCATCTTCAACTCATCCATTGTTTCCTCCATTAACATAAATGGAGGTATTGAGAGAAGCAGCCAAGCCATGAAGTAATTGTTGGATTGTGTGTGTGTGTGTGTGTTAATGGTTTAGTTTTGCTGTCTGGACTGAAAAATATTGATCCCTTTAATCATTTCCAATACTAAGCCAGAAGATGGGTCATGACTTTTCCATAGATGGGACCTGGGAGATTTTCAGCTAGCATCTTTTTCACCCAATCTTGGAGGATGGAGTGTTTATGTGCCTCACTGAACTTTTACCCTGGCTGCCTGAGGTTTCAGGACTAGCATTTGGGTTCAGGCTGCGTGGCCTTTGGGGTTTAACCTCTAAACCAGGGATCTCCCTGAGTTGAAGTCCACAAGTCTTAAAGTTGTCAAGGTTGGAGATGCCTGTCCTAAACTATGGCTGTCCAACCTTTTGGCTTGCCTGGGCCACGTTGAGTGAAGAACCATCTTGGGCCACATATAAAATATATAATACTTTATATAAATAACATAATAATGTTAAAAGTTTATGATCTTGTAGAACTATATTACTAGTTATCTGGGGCTGCATGTAGCACGTGGGCCATGAATTGGACATGCTAGTTCTAAAAAGTATAGGGTTTGTGAAGGTATTTCTTGCTATTTAACTCCTTAAAGCCTCTGTATCTTTTCCTGGGCTATTACATATTCATGAGTTGTTGTTTTTTTAATGGGGATCCTAGATTTGTACACCAACATGTGCTCACCATCCATTTAAACCAGTGTTTTTCAAACTTGGCAACTGTAAGATGCGCAGACTTCAATTCCCAGAATTCCAGAGCCAACATGCTTTAAGAGAAGTAGACTTTAACTCAGCATGGTGGCTGGAGAATTCTGGAATTTGAAGTCCACATATCTTTAAAGTTGCCAAATTTGAAAAACACTGATTGAAAGGACTGTATGCTTATTTAAAAAAAAAATTACAATAATTTTTTTCCTCAGAGTTGTTGTTTTATTTTGTATGACGCTATGAGTTATTTGTTGAGAGGGTACTTATATAAATTATAAGACGATGACACTGCATGATGTATGACTAATGAAATAAGAAAATGCATTCTTCCTTCTGAGCCAGACACCCTTGTAGATATGAGCACAACATTGTTAGCCTATAACATTGTTAGCCTGTAAATGTGCAACAAGAATGGTAAATTACTTCCAAATTAAGTTGTAGTCAATCTGTAATCAAAATGGAAGAAGAATGAGGGAATGAAAGCTGCTGATTTGGATAAATATCCTTGGACTTGTGTGGAGAACTTATTTTTTTATGATCCTATAACCAAGGTTGTCTAAATTTTGTGGCCAGATTGCCACAAAATCTGATCAGAGAAGGTTCTAGAGGCCAGAGATGGAAGAAGTTGTGTACCACATTCAGACCTGGGAAATTCAGCTTGTTTGTCCCATTGAATTCAATGGAAATTACATGAGATGGCCCAAGGAACTGTCTCTCTGTTCTATGCCCTGGTTCCCTAAAATGCAATCAGGTTTGAGCCCCAGTGGAGATTATGCATTTGCTGGATTTTTTTTTTATCATTGTTCAAGATTGAAGTTTGACCTTTACTGTCCATGAGGTTGGGAATCCCTGATGCAAATCCATACAAGGGTTCCTCTATAAATTGGTTCCCAGAAAAGTAAATTAGCCTCCTCCTTCTGAGGTATATCTTTAAGACCTTTTATCACATTAGAAATCATTATTCTCAGCAGCAAAAGAAAAGAAAAAGGCAGGCTGATCTGCGTGCATAAATGGAAAACAACCCAGTCTCATTAATGTTCTGCAAAAAAAATCAATTTACAATCGAAAATAAATTGTATTGAGGTGCCCCTAATTTTCCCTTTAAGGCATAGGTCACCGGTTCCCCAGGCGAGGCAAACTTATTTGGACTTAATGAAGTTTTTGGCCTTTATGTTGTGGAAAAAAATGATAAAAGAATCCCTTCCCTTTCAATTAACATGAGTTGATCCATATTTTGAAGCAACTTTGTCTTTACTGATAGTTATTCTGTCTAAAAGCCTTTTAAATCTTGGCTCTTTTAATCTTTGTAGAAGAAGTACAGAATCTTGCCAAAGAACAAAAGGAGGTATATATTAAAAGGAAACCTCATATTCCTTTCCATCCATGTTTGTTTATGCTGTTGCTATCACTGCTAAAAAAGAAGACAATAGAAATGGATTTTAGTTCAAGATTAAGTAGATCAGAGGTCTTCAAACTTGACAGCTTTAAGACATGTGAACTTCAACTCCCAAAATTCCTCCTCCAATCACGTTAGCTCAGGAATTCTGGGAGTTGAAACCCACAAGTCTTAAACTTGCCAAGTTTGAAGACCCTTTAAGTAGATGCTGAAGAAAAGTTTTAACATCTCAACGTGCTATCATTGAGGGAGGGAGGGAGAGAGGGAGGGAGGGAGGAAGGAAGGAAGGAAGGAAGGAAGGAAGGAAGGAAGGAAGGAAGGAAGGAAGGAAGGAAGGAAGGAAGGAAGGAAGGAAGGAAGGAAGGGCGTTTTTAGTAAATGGGCAAAAACAAAGCCAATTTTCCTTAAATTTTCTTAAAGATCCATCTTAACTTCTGAAACCTACATTAGTGTTGGAAGACACATCTGGGGAAGTTTTTAAAAACCTTTGGTGATGTCTGTAACACCCTGTGTTTTAAACCGAAAGGACAATTAAGTTAGCTCATTCACTTCGCCTTTAACCCTTAGAAAGACAAAAATTCAATGCCTTAAAATTGAGAAGTAGTTTGATGAATTCTAGCCATCACCATAGGTACCTTTCAAGAGCAAGAGAAAAATGTCCATGACCATGTCAGCCCACAATTCTAGCAACTTGTGTACTTGGTTCAAAAATCAGGATGCAGGTGCCTGACAATAATATATTTTCGAAGATGCGTTGATATTTTGTCATCATGGGGTTTAAAACCATGGATGGTATTGTCACTAAAAGTTCTTAAAGTTGTAGTATCTGGTTGTAGTTGTTGAGAATTTTATTCCATTTCTACTCAGTTCCTTATATTCTGGTGGAAGTTGGTATCAATGATAGGATACTATTGGACACTTCAAAATAGCTCTTGGAGTTTTCAGAATTTTTTTTAAAAAATCTTCAAAGGTGATCTCTTTTTAAAATTACGCATGGTGTAGATTGGAAAGTGGCTGGAGATAATCTTTTAGGGTCACTCAATAACTTCAGTCATTATATATGTAGTAATGAATAATGGTTCCTAACAGGTATTTTGCAAGATCTGTCAATGGCTGTTAGCCACAGCTGTTGAGTTGAATTGCTATGTTCAGGAATTGTAAGTACTGTATGCAGAAGTAAATAAAGAGTTTTTTCCTTTGTAAACCTATGCTGTTCCTTTGAAACTTGGATGCTTGGTTGAAGGTTCTTTGGATATATGTAGCATCGAGTGTTTCTCAACCATGGCAACTTTAAGAGGTCTGAACTTCAACTGCCAGAATTCCCCAGCCAGCAAGTTGGGGCTTTAGCATCTTCAATAGCATTTAGTAAAACCTGTATGAGTCAAAATTTTCTTATGCCTCCTTTTCCAGTATTCTTTATTTTTTCTTCAGGTCTTTTTTTTTAATCTCATTGTGCTAACTTAGCCTCTAGTGGCATGTGGGAGTAATGTTTGTGTCCATGTTTGCGAAATGTGCAAAATATATGCATAACCAGATTGTTCATAGAATAGAATAGAATGGAATGGAATGGAATGGAATAGAGGAATGAAGAATAGGATAGGATAGAATAGAATAGAATAGAATAGAATAGAAAATAGAATAGAATAGAAATGGAAATGGAAATGGAAATGGAAATGGAAATGGAAATGGAAATGGAATGGAATGGAATAGAATAGAATAGAATAGAATAGAATAGAATAGAATAGAATAGAATAGAATAGAATAGAATTCTTTATTTGCCAAGTGTGATTGGACACCCAAGGAATTTGTCTTTGGTGCATATGCTCTCAGTGTACATTAGGTTGTGAACTAAACCAGTTCAAGGTCTAGCAGCTGCATTTACACAATGAGCAAAGATTGGTTCATTCCAGCCACGGTTAAGCCATGTTTTGTAGCATAGTTTGTGTTTTATAGCATGTTTTGTTGCATAGTTTGTAGCATAGTTTGTGGTATCAGGCCCATTGGGTTAATGCATGATTCAATCTAATGTGTGAACCTAGAAAATGGCTGAACTCTGTAAGCAAGTTAAATGTGTTTTGTGAATGCAGGCTTAGAAATATAAAAAGGGAAAAGAGGTTGGGCTACATAGGTACCTTTGCTTGGGGTACATGCTTTTTCCACTTGCTGCAATGCAGTGACACCCGCTGACAGAATATAAGCATAACACATTGTTAAAGTCTAAAGAAAGTAGTTCAGTTATTCAATAGTCTTACTTTTACAGCATGATGACCTCATCTGATAATTTCTAGAACTTCTGCCAATTTTAATGTTCTAAGTCAGGATTTCTTGACCTGAGCAAGCTTAAGAGGTGTGGACTTCAACTCCCAGAATTCACCATACAATATGCTGGCTGGTGAATTCTGGGAGTTGAGGTCCACACCTCTTAAGCTTGCTCAGGTCAGACTAAATATGTTCTGACTAAATATTAAGCAGAATAATTTTCTTGCATTTCCTCCTGTTCCATTTCCTCCTTAATTTGATGAAATATTTTTTCCCCTCAAATTGTTGTTTCAAAGGAAGGGAGAAGCTAGGTGAATTTTTCACAGATAGAATGGAATTCTTTATTGGCCAAGTGTGATTGGACACACAAGGAATTTGTCTTGGTGCAAATGCTCTCAGTGTACATAAAAGAAAAGATATATTCGTCAAGAGTCAAGAATCATAAGGTACCACACTTAATAATAGTCATAGGGTACAATAAGCAATCAGATCATACTAGGAAACAGCGAATATAAATCTTAAGGATACAAGTGACAAAGTTACAGTCATACAGTCACAAGTGGGAGATGATGGGTGATAGGAACAACGAGAAGATCAATAGTATTAGTAATGCAGACTTTGTAAATAGTTGGACAATGTTGAGGGAATTATTTGTTTAACAGAGTGATGGTGTTCGGGAAAAAACTGTCCTTGTGTCTAGTTGTTCTGGTGTGCAGAATAACTAGACACAAGCATCGTTTTGAGTGTAGGAGTTGAAACAATTTATATCCGGGATGTGAGGGGTCTGTAAATATTTTCACGGCCCTCTTTTTGACTCATGCAGTATACAGGTCCTCTATTGAAGGCAGGTTGATAGCAATTTTTTTTTTTCTGCAGTCCTAATTACTCTCTGAAGTCTGTGTCTGTCTTGTTGGGTTGCAGAACCAAACCAGGCAGTTATAAGGGGTGCAGACGACAGACTCAATCATTCCTCTGTAGAATGCAATATATTCTTATAAAACCTACTTAAGTTTCACGATGACCTAGAAATGTTTGTGGAAATCTTGTTCTGCTGATATACAGTTGTTGGTGTGCTGATCTACCATCTTTCTGATTTCCCAGACTTCTGTAAAATCCTTCTGGAGAGAATTATTCCCATTTGGCTTATTTAAATTAGAAAATGCTAACAGGAATCTTCATCCTGACGAAAAATGTGTTAACTGACGACAAGAGCCTCATCAAGTAGACCATTTCTCCATTTTTCCACAAGAATAATCAACTCAAAAACATCACTAGGCGCTATTAAGAGGAAATTCTCAAGCACTCTAGTCATAAGATCCTCAAACATGCTTCTTTTGCAGGGGAAGACTACCTGAAAGATTTAAACAAGTCAAGATTTAATTTTAATGGAACTAGTTATCTGACTTGGTTTTAGTGGGCAAGGTTTGTGTTCTGATATCCAGGGCAAGATTAGACTCCTTCATTTGAGAATTTGGAGCTGGGCAGCTGTTCAGAGGAGTGGATATAATTGTGGCAGGCTGAACTGAATTGTGCAAAAAATGTAACAGCAAAATGAATCAATCGGGGATTTTTTCCTGTACTGTACAATGGCAGAAACTGGTTTTCATCCATCACTGTAGGTCATTTTTGGAAAACAGGCATGTTGAGCCATGGTGGTGCAGTGGTTAGACTGCAGAACTGCAGACTACTTTTGCTGATTGCTAGCTGCCTGCAATTTGGCAGTTTGAATCTCACCGGGTTCAAGGTTGACTCAGCCTTCCATCCTTCCTAGGCAAGAGGCTGATTCTGTAAACCACTTAGAGAGGGCTGTAAGGCACTGTGAAGCAGTATATAGGTCTAAGTGCTATTGTTATTAATATCCCCGATTTTCTTTTTCAAAGAAAAAAAAAAAACCTTGGGCCATGCTGAAGAAAAGAGGCAAAAACAGAAATTTGAATCCGCTCTGCTGAGTTTCTTAAATTTCTTGAGATGATTTATTAAAAAAAGAGTCACCTGTGTCCAGAACACCATGATTTATTTTGTAATGGGTGTCTCCTATTATTAAGCACAGGTGAGAGGAAGGCCAACATTGTCTATCCCATTCTGAGCAATTCTGACTTTCACGCCAAGAAGGGCTCACCTGTCCATCCTTCTCTATCCCAAGCGTGTAAAACAATTCCTCATTGAATTCTCCTGAGCATTTCTCCCCACCCCCCATGCATAATGTGTCTTGAGGAAGAATTTTAATAGCTTCCTATTCCATATGCTGTATTCTGTGGAAGAAAACCTTTCCAACCTGAGCATCTAATATTGGACAATTTGTAAGGGCGAATGCAGAAGGAGATCAATGCCACCAGTGGGACACTGTCAAAAGATTGGCCCAGAATTTCCCGGTTCTCCTGAAAACCCATTGCTCCCCGATCCTCCCCCCTCCCCCCACGATGCAAACCAACCCTGTTTGCAATTTGGGGAGCAAATCCTTCTCTCGTAAGAGAGGCAGTTGCTTGGCAGAAGAAGGGAAGGCAACGGAGATACGGGTGGGGCTGCCAGGAGCTGCGAGTGCACCCCGGGTGGGAGGCTGGGGAGCCCAGAAGATTGAGGAAGAATTAGGTTATTACATTTCCTCCTTAATTCTTTATCAGAGCAGCTCCCTTCTCCCTCCTTCGCCCGAGAGGAGGAGCAAAGAACGAAAGAAATCAATGCTTTTTTGATTTTATAATTTCCCAGGGTGCTTCCTTCGGAGCACCGGGTGCTTAGAGAGGTGACATAGCTGGTCATGGAAACTTGCACTCCTTCTTCATCCTCCTCCTCCTCCTCCTCCTCCTCCCCCCACCCTTTCCTTCCTGGGGAGAAAGGATTTCGTTGGAATTTCACAACCTTGGAGTGCTTTTGTGAAAACACTCATTTGGGTTTGCACCAAGCTGCTAATGGCGGATGCGAATCCCACGTACATTCGGTGCTCGTTATGGCATGGAATGTGCTGTTAATAATGCATCTGTGAAACTCAGCTGCGAGGGAGCCAAATAATTATCCCACCGTCGCGTTCCCTGCTTTAGTGTCATCACAACTGGGGCTTCATTAAAAGTCCTGACAGTAGAGATGTTGTGTGGGAGAGCCTCGGTGTGCCTATGTGTGTCTACACATGCATGTCAGAGAGAGGGGTGTGTGTGTGTGTGTATGCATACATGTGTGTGTGTGTGTGTATATATAACACACACACAGTCATGCACACACACACACACACATATATATATTCTATATAATTTAAATTAACTGCAATGCTATGGCTCAGAGGTAATTTGACTTTTTGAAACTGTGGAACCCCTGTGAATTTTCTTCTTCCCCTCTCTCTCCGACTGCCATATCAGCTGATCATCCCCAGAAGAACAAAAGGTTTATCTGAAGCTATGAAGCATATATTCAGCAGCTCCTGGCATCTAGATTAAAAAAAAAAAAAAAAAAGGAAAAAGGAAAAAGGAAAAAGGAAAAGGCAAAGAGAGGGAAAGAAAAAAAAAATCAAAGTGTTCCATTGAACACGTTAATACTGAGCAAAACATACACAGCTAGACGCTAAATCTTAACAGGGATTTAAGCCCTCGGAAAAGCGATCCTCTGATCCGGTCTTCTTGGGTCGGTCCCTCGTAAATGGGGGGAAAATGAAAATAATAAAAAGGGGGTTTTGAATAAAGAAGGTACTTCTGTGCCTGTTAGACGGGTTCAAGTGATTGAAGCTTTGACCAACTTAGAGAGTTGACAGGCTATTGAAGATTGACTACTAGATACAAAAAAGTGGTATATTTTCCCCTTAGAACATAGAATAACAGAATTGGAAGGGACCTTGGGGGTCATCTAGTCCAACCCCCTGCTCGAGCAGGAGAGTCTATTCCAAATATTAGTCTCTACCTAGGATCGAACTCACAGCCTCCTGATTGTGAGGTGAGAACTCCGCCTCTAGGCCACAATTTTTTGGTAAGCTGAACAATAGTGTTCCTTGAGGCACAACCGGGGAATCCTGAATATGAAAGTTCCGGGCTTCCTTGCAATAAGTAAAAACTACAAATCTGTCCCCTGCACCCATCATCATCACATCACATGCCCAGATCCCCATCCGTCCCAACTTGAGACTTCCCCTCACCCAGGTGCAGAAATGACATGACCTTGAATTAGAAAAAAGATGTTATTATGTCTAACTATATACACTCCAAGAAATCCCCCCCTCCCACTTTCCCAGGCTCAAGAATGTGGCTGTGTGGGAGCATCTGGTCTCAGTTATGGCTCCCAGAGCTGATAGCCTCCTTTAACAACAGAATTTTGGGGCTCATAACCACCATGGGACTAACTTAACAATGGCAGTGATTGACTCAACAAAAATGAGGCAAACCAATGTCACTTAACCAATGTCTCCCTTGGCAACCGAAATTTGGGCTCAGTTGTGGTCATAAGTCAATGACTACCTGTATTGCCTCAGGTAATCTGCTTTTCCCCCCTGGGAAAAAAACTCTTCTAACACTTTCTGAAAATCCTTCCTACTCTAAACAGAAAACCCTGCTTTCACACATTCGCTCCTCCTTCGTTATGGTAAAATTAGTGATTTGTCCATTGCAGGTTTCAGTGGTGGCATTCAAAAAATAATACTACTGGTTCTGTGGGTGTGGCTTGGTGGGCGTGGCAGGGGAAGAACACTATAAAATCCCCATTCTCTCCCCACCCCACTAACCTACCTTCCAGTTCCATTCTCCTATGCAGGGCAACAAAAGAAGACCCAGGCAATCAGCTGTGGGCGGGGCTTGATGGCTTGGTGGGCGTGGCAGGGGCAAAATCCCCCTCCCCTCCCCAACCCACTAACCTGCTTTCCAGCTCCGTTCTCCTGTGCAGGGCAACCAAAAGAAGACCCAGCTGATCAACTGGGACTCAATGGGAGACAGAGGAGAGATGGGATTGGCGGGGCCAGTCAGAGGTGGGATTTGGTGGTTCTCCCAACGACTCAAAATTTCCGCAACCGGTTCTCCAGAACTAATCAGAACCTGCTGAAGACCCAAGGTATCTCCTGAAGCCATAGCTTGTGGTTTCCTGCCCCCCAGAGATGGTCCAGCCCTGTCCTGCTCCTTCAAGCTGGTCTTGAGAATAAATCTGGCCCAGCCTCTGCCCCTACCTCACCCAAATATGCCTTTCCTCCCAGCAGTTGTGTCCTCCTCCCTGCCCCACAAAACTACAGGAAGGTGTGATTGTATTCGCTGTCTTCTGAGATCCAAGATTCAGGTCGAAAGGGAAAACGCTTTTCCAGAGGAAATTGGGTTATGCAAATTGCTGCAAATATCCACACAGGTGTGCATTTAAGGGACAGGAACAAAGCTCCCACCTCGGTGAGGATTTATCATCTTTCATATCACTTGATATGATTTCTTTTGTGGCTTGAGATTGAAGGGGAATTGGGTTAGTTTTTAATCTCTCTCTCTCTCTTTCCCTTTCCCTTTCCCTCCCTCCCACTCTCCCTCCTTCCTTCCCTTTCCCTCCCTCCCACTCTGCCTCCTTCCCTCTCCCTCCCTTCTTCCCTTTCCCTCCCTCTCCCTCTCCCTCTCCCTTTCCCTCCCTCTCTCCCTCCCTCTCACCTTCCCTTTCCCTCCCTCCCTCCCACTCTCCCTCCCTCCTTCCCTCTCCCTCCCTCCTTCCCTTTCCCTCCCTCTCTCCCTCCCTCTCTCCCTCCCTCTCTCCCTCCCTCTTCCTCTCCCTTCCCTCCTCTCTCCCTCTCTCCCTTTCCCTCCCTCCCACTCTCCCTCCTTTCCTCTCCCTCCCTCCCTCCTTCCCTTTCCCTCCCTCCCTCTCCCTCCCTCCTTTCCTCTCCCTCCCTTCTTCCCTTTCCCTCCCTCTCTCCCTCCCTCTCCCTCCCTCTCCCTCTCCCTCCCCTCTTTCCTTTCCCTCCCTCTCTCCCTCCCTCTCCCTCTCCCTTCCCTCCTCTCTCCTTCCCTCCCTTTCCCTCCCTCCCACTCTCCCTCTTTTCTTCTCCCTCCCTCCTTCCCTTTCCCTCCCTCCCTCCTTTCCTCTCCCTCCCTTCTTCCCTTTCCCTCCCTCTCTCCCTTCCTCTCCCTCCCTCTCCCTCCCCTCTTCCCTTTCCCTCCCTCTCTCCCTCCCTCTCCCTCTCCCTTCCCTCCTCTCTCCCTCTCCCTCTCCCTTCCCTCCTCTCTCCCTCCCTCTCACCTTCCCTTTCCCTCCCTCCCACTCTCCCTCCCTCCCTCCTTCCCTCTCCCTCCCTTTCCCTCCTCTCCCTCTAAGAGAGAAGAATAGGAGCGCTTCCCCCCCTCCCAATTAAACTCAACTATTCAATGGCTAGGAAGGGAGACCCCTATCAGCTTAAGATCAATTGTCCTCAGAGTCATTCTGACACCTTCTGCTTTGTGTCAGCAAAGATGCCTTCTGAACAACCTGGAAGTAAAATAATAACAATAACTTTCTGTGCAGCGGGGAAAAAAAAAACACACACACCTTCCCAAGCATTGGGAGCTGGAGGGGAAGAAGCTGTGGGTTCATTTTGCTTCTCTTTACGGCCTACCCCCCCCCTCCCCTTCTGCTTTTCTGCTAGAGCTGCAGATCGGGCACTGGGCGCTGGAGGTGAAGTGGGGAGGAAAGAGAAGTGTTTGAATATTGTGCTATGAAGGGAAGAGTCCTACAGAGAAGCAGTTGTGATATTAGAGCAGCACTCCTAAGAGATCCCTTGGCTCGTGTGTACCGATCGGAGTGGCACATTCCCAGACAGCTGGTCGCTCAGCATGGGTTGTGCATGCTGTAAAGAAGTTGGCACACTGGCAAAGGACAGGTAATGCTCTAATTTCCCCAGTGCAGATGCGGCCAGGAATATCTTAATTTATTGGTGTGCTGGCATGCAAGAGGGAAGGCTGGCTGTGCAGCCTCGCATAACTATTAGCAAAAGAAACAGGAGGAAAAAGAGAAAGAGAGAGAGAGAGAGAGAGGGATAGGAAGGGAAAAAGATCAGCTCTTGTTAGGAACTTCTTGGGCTGAATGGAGAGCTAGAAATGGTGATCTTTTGCCTTTCTCTTTTGTGGCCTGTGGGGCTGGCATGGGAGGGCCCTTAATTTTAGATCCGTGAGCAGCGCTCCCAAGACAGACCAGCTATTTTGGGAAAACTGGTTAGTCCAAAAAATCACTTGCTTTGATTATTCCGAAAAATGATTCCACAAAATTCATCTCTCTATTTCTCCATTTAAAGGTTTTGAAGAAGAGATTGCACAACTATTTGTCTGAAGTGGTGTTGGCTTTCCTACTTGAGCAGGGGTTGGACTAGAAGACCTCCAAGGTCCCTCCTAACTGTCTTATTCTGTTATCCCTCTTGGTGTCACCATCTAGGGTCAAATTATTACTCCGTCAATAGTCTTGCCTTTTTCAAAATCAAATCGAATCAAATCAAATGTTTACTGTCAATGCACAAGATGTGTAGAATGAAATTGAAATAAGCCTCCCTTGCTGCAGCCAAGAGAACAAACCTACCTTCTGACAATTTTAGTGATTGTACTAGGGGTCTCTCTGTTTGTGTTTGTGGCCTGGGTATTTTTCTCCCAAAAGAATTTTTTGGAAAATAGTTGATCTTTTAGTTGTTTACTCCTACATACTGTGCTCCTGGGTGTCAAAGCACCTTATCATTATTCCATTGGCACCCTTGGCGTATTCGCTGAGCAAAAATTGCTGGTCCTCTTGTGCTTGATAGATAGATTAGGCCCTTATATAATTCTCTTTATACCAGAAATTGAACTGCCTTTGAACAGGCAGACAGCTAATTGCTAGCAATTTGTGTTGCTAACAAGAGGCAAAATGGTAGCATAATATTAGGCTCAACAGTCTGTTAACTAATTTGCTGAATCAGATTTAAAAATATGCCCTTGATAGCAATGGCTTTCAGACAGTGCTTTAAGTCCAATCATTTGAAGCTTTTGTAGAGTGCCTTACAACATCACACTCACTCGCTCGCAACTCACACAAACACAAATGCAAGATATCATTATGGTTTCCTTGGGAGGAAAGCTATGACAAACCTAAACAGCCATATTAGAAAAACAGAGACATCATCTTACCGACAAAAGTACGTATAGTCAAAACTATGTTTTTTTTCCCATAATAATGCATGGCTGTGAGAGTTGTATCATGAGGAAGGCTGAGTGTTGAAGAACTGTTGCTTTTGGACTGTGGTGCTAAAGAAGACTTCCAAAGATGCTTTTGCAAGAGGCAACTGGATTTTCTAGTTTTTCTTTCAAGACGTTTCTCTTATCATCCGAGAAGCTGCTTTATCTCTGAGCTGAAGAAGCTTCTTGGATGAGAAGTGAAATGTCTTCAAAGAAAAGCCAGGAAGTCTAGCTGCCTCTTGAAAAAGCATCTTTCAGACAATCATGACCTGGTGTTGCGGTTCACTGGCAGCAGGTACAGATGGCTGAGGTCTCGGAGAGTGAGGACTCAGATGAGGGGCCTGCGTGGGATGCAGGGATGGGGCCAGGACCATCAGGGAGTGGAGTGCTGCCTTCGGAGGTTGTGGAGGCTGGCAGCAGTGATGAAGAGGTCTCTGAGGAGTCTGTGCCCAGTGCGTGTGTGCAGAGCTGCTCAAAGGAAAGAGCAGCTGCAGCAGCACAGGCGACTCGGGAGTAAGGCTGCAAGGTGATGGCCCCTCCCTTTAAAGATAAAAGCCAGCTGAGAAACCAGAGTTCTTTGCAGGAAGCAAAGAAGTTTTTGCACTCAAGCCTTGTGGACGTTCGGAATACCTGAGTTGGCGTTTGGAGACTCTTTGTGTTGGAATTATTGCTTAGTCACTTTATCTAGTGTTCTTGGCAGCCTTGCACCACTTTGGCAAGGCTCTTTCTTATCAGAGACAATTAGTTTGAAACAGCCTTTTAACCATGAAGGAACAGAATTTGTAAAGAATCATTAAAAGGTTTTGCTGTTACCTCTGTTTCGTGTTTGTTTCCTTGGAACAAGGTTTGGGTCGGAACACCTGGAGGACTGAGAATCTCCATAGACTTTAAGAGTCCCTTGGACAGCAGAGAGATCCAATTATTCAATCTTAAAGGAAAAGCAACCCTGACTGTTCATTAGAAGGACGGATACTCAAGCTGAAGCTCAAATACTTTGGCCACGAAATGAGAAGATAGGAGCCATTGGAAAAAAACCCTGATGTTGGGAAAGATTGAAGGCAAAAGTAGAAGGGGACAGCAGCGGATGATTAGACAATGTCATCAACACAACATGAATCCAAGCAAACTCCAGGAGACACTGGAAGAGGCCAGGGAGGCCTGCTGTGGTCCCTGGGTTGCGAAGAATCAGACATGACTTAGCGACTGAACATCAACAAAACATTATGGTCTCTGTATCCTATTGTCCACATAGAATGGTAGCTATCTGTAGATACATCTTCCACTGGTTGGTGCCAGGGAATGGAGGGGGCAAGGATCGGACATGGTTGCAAAGGTTGAAAGTGAGAATGACCCTAAATCATGATGTGGATGCTTTATTTTGTCTATTATGAAGAACCCAAGCTTTGTATGGAAGCTTGGGTTTCACACATTCTCATGCACTAGAATACACAGGTATATACACAGGCTATCCAGTTCTTCAGAAGTGTGAAAAATCAAGCATCATGCTTGACCAGAAGATCAGGAATAAGCCATTTAGTATCCCTGAAAGACAACTTGCTGCCAGCTGTTTGTAACAATGCATGGCCACAAGTGGTTGCAGCATTGCTATTGTAAGAACCACCTGGTAGTTCATGTGAAGCAATGATAAGTTTGCAACAATTGTTTCCCAGGTTTTATTCTAGAATAATATCCCAACATCCTTGGAACATCCTAAAATCCCTGTTAAGAAGATCAGGTAACAGGCTACAAAAGATACCTCCACTTGACATCTAGAAAGCAAACACTAGTTTCATCATGTTATAGAAAAACATGGCATTTTTTCCACATTCTGAACCTACTGAGGACATGCCTTTAACCTTTTGGAAGAGAACCCAGAAATCTGGAAGTTGTGGAGTATTGGAAGCTACGTCCCTTTGTATATAACTGTCATGGTTCTTCAAGCATTTTTAAGGTCCCTTTTTCCAGACGACATAGCCCATACAAATCAAAATCTTGCCCCCTGGCAGCTCCATTTTTAAGTCTGGCAAAACACACGCCAGATCCGATTTCAGCCCGACCTGCTTGCATTTGGAGAGGCACGCTTAATAGGATTGAAAGGAAAGAAATGTTACTTTTCATCACACCAGACAACAAAGAGAACCAGGGAAAACGAAAATATTATTTTGTTTGAACAAATTACAGCTTGTCTCTCGGGCTGTTTCTTTCTTTCCAGGGCGTAGATGAAGAAAAGCACTTTAATATCATTCCATCAAACTAAAAATTTAACTATATTTTTTTTCTCCTGTACAGATAAAATGTGTTTGGAGGATTCAAAGAAGATTAAAGTTCACCTAAGAAAAGAGTATTCAAATTTGAACAGCTAATGGAAGCCTGGCAAAAAAAAAAAAGAAAGAAAGAAAAAGGAAAAAAGTTAATGTCTATATCTTTCCTCTAAGGGACTTAGATTTCGGTATTCTTATAAAAACACATTGAGTTTATTTCATTTCTGTGTCTCCGCAGACTGCATTCTTGTAATTTCAGTAAGTGTTATAAATGTTATTTTAAGTATTATAATGCTAATCCCTACTGGCAAGAAGGGCTTGGAGGCACCATTTCCATTACTAAGGTAATGTTTACCTCAGATAGCATATAATTGTTTTTTTTTTTTCCTTTCCTGCAGTAAACTCTTTGCTCCCAATTGCTTAATCAACCATGGAAAAAGAGGGGGTGGAGGTAGGAATAGGGAGGGGCATTTCAACTGGTTTAATATTTTAGTTGCTCACAGTAGACGAGCCACATGGATGTTTCCATTCATGGAAGCTGGCTTTGCCTGGGGTGTTGACCATCCCAATGGCACAGAGTGGAGTCCTTGGCAATAGCTGGAAGTGTTCCTATTAATATAAATATCACGGCTGTGGCATAAATCTTCTTTCAACTCTTGGGGCATCTCTTCGTTGCCTGAGATCCAGCCAAGGTTTCCTAGAATCTTGCAATTGTTCAAACTGTTGAATTGCATTCCAGTCACGGCACTTAACGCCGCTCTTGCGAGTATCAAGAGATCCCCGTGTAAGTTTTCTTCTGCATCACTTCATTCTAAACAATATTTCATTATGCCTTATGAAAGTTAAAAACTTTTCTTCTTCCGTTCTCTCTCTCTCCTTCTCTCTCTCTCTCTCTCTCTCTCTCTCTCCATCTCTCTCTCTCTCTCTCTCTCTTTCTCTCTTTGTTTCTCTCTGTCTCTCTTTCTCTCTCTCTCCTTCTGTCTCTCTTTCTCTCTCTCTCCTTCTGTCTCTCTTTCTCTCTCTGCCTCTCTCCCTCTTTTTGTTTCTCTCATCTTCTCTCTCTTTCTCTCTCTTCTCTCTCTTTCTCTCTCCCTCTCTCTCCTTCTCTCTCCCCATTCCTCTCTCTGTCTCTGTCTCTTTGTCTCTCTATCTCTCTCTGTCTCTCTTTCTCTCTCTCTCCTTCTGTCTCTCTTTCTCTCTCTCTGCCTCTCTCCCTCTCTTTTTCTTTCTCTCATCTTCTCTCTCTTTCTCTCTCTTCTCTCTCTTTCTCTCTCCCTCTCTTTCCCTCTCTCTGCTTCTCTCTCCCCATTCCTCTTTCTGTCTCTGTCTCTGTCTCTCTCTCTCTCTCTCTCTCTCTCACACACACACACTCTTTCTCTCTCTCTCATTTTGTTGCAGAACAATGGGCTACTTAGTTAAGCATCCAATTTGACTTTCCCAGTTTTCAAACATGTGTCGTGCGCTTGGCTTAATGAATTTAGATTTTCGGAAAGGGATATTACTTTCATCTGCTTAAAACCAGGGCAAACAGCCTCCGCCCTTTGTACAAAGAGCCAGTGCTGTAAATGCACAAGGAGTGGGGGATAGTGAGAATTCTAGCATGAACTAAGATAAAATAATTGAGGAATAATATAGTGCGCAGTGCTTCGGTTGCTCATGTACAAGCCTCAGGGTCCAATTATGGAAACTTCTGGCCCCTCCATCTGTTGCTCCTCTGGAATGCCCACACAGAGGAGATTAGCCATTCCCATTTTCACCTTTTTCTATTGGTGTGTGTTAGTGTTTTCAGTTATACACACTTATATCTGGATCCTAAGCTATGCCCAGCCTAACCTGAAGGTTATGAGTATGTATACAAGCCAGTTTTGTCAACTACAGTATGAAGGTTGGGTTTCACTGATCAATGGACCAAGATAGGAAGGAAGGAAGGGAGGGAGGGAGGGAGGGAGGGAGGGAAGGAAGGAAGGAAGGAAGGAAGGAAGGAAGGGGTGGTGTTCAGCAGGTCCTGACCAGTTCTGGAGAACCAGTAGTGGAAATTTTGAGTAGTTCAGAGAACCGGCCAATCCCACCTCTGACTGGCCCCTCCCCCATCTATTCTCCACCTCCTGAGTCCCAGCTGATTGGCTGGGTCTTCTTTGGTTGGCCTGCACAGAAGAACGGAGCTGGAAAGCAGGTTAGTTGGGTGGGGAGATTTTTGCAATATCCTTCCCCTAGAGTGAGGGTGGGGATGGTGATTTTACAGTATCCTTCCCCTGCCATGCCCACCAAGCCCCCCCCCAAGAACCAGTAGTAAAAAAAATTTGAATCCCACCACTGGAGACATGGAGGGAGGGAAGGAGGGAAGGAAGACCCTTAAAAAAAGCACTTTGCCTCAATCAAACTCAACCCCTCCTCTTCCCTTCCCAATAAGAGTGTGAAACTTCCATTGTGCCCACCACCTCTTACCCCCAGCCTTTCCTAGTTGCCCCCCAGGTATACGGCTTGCCCTTCAGCCACCTTTGAAAGGCTACAAGTTGCATGCTTCAGGTTACCCCTGCCTTCCCCACCATAAGCAGGAATAATAAGAAGGAGACAGATATATATATTTTTTTCCTTTCGACAGAGAAGAAACAAGTCCAACAAAACAATATATTAAGGGAGGGGGGGGAGAGAAAGCCATGTTTTCAAAGGTTTCTGCAGTCCACGCTCCAGGGGAAAAAAAGCCACTCATCTATGTCTGAGATTGCTTCGCAGACACATACTTCTGGGCCTGTGTTATCCCCACTCCACAGATGAGCAGAAAATACAGTTTGCTTTTTTCCCCTCCTCTCTTCTTCTTCTTTTTTCTTCTTATTTCTGGTTCTGTGCCTGTGGTCCATGGAGTTCTCCAAGCTCTGCAATTTTATCAAGAAACCACAATGAACGTTTTAATGGAGGCATTTGCCTGCGCGCTCCCCAGAAGGGCTGGGTATACTCCTGCTTATACTTATTCTTCAATATCTGCTTACTGTTCCTGAATGTTAAGAATGCCTTCATCCAATCTTATCTGGTGGCAGTAGCAGGGAAGAAATTACCCTGCTGAATTATTCATTGCATCCTAGAAGGTCAAATCTAGGGGCATTGTGGGAATTTTTTTTAAAAGAAATACAGCTTCCCATATTCAATCATGGCTGCTAAGTAAGCCATCATCAACCATGATTGAATATGGGAAGCTGTATTTCTTTTAACAAAAATTCCCACAATAAGTAAGCCATCATTAGTGGGACGCGGTGGCTCAGTGGCTAAGACGCTGGCAGTTTGGTGGTTCGAATCCCTAGTACCACGTCATGGAGTGAACTCCCATTCCTTCTCCCAACCTAGCAGTTTGAAAGCATGTAAAATGCAAGTAGAAAAATAGCAGCCACTTTGGTGGGAAGGTAGCAGCGTTCTGTGTGCCGTAGGTGTTTCATCGTGTCAGCCACATGACCACAGAGACGTCTTCGGACAGCGCTGGCTCTTCGGCTTTGTAATGGAGATGAGCACCGTCCCCTAGAACTGGAAACAACTCGGACGTAGGTGCGAGGGAAACCTTTACCTTTAAGCCATCATCAGCGAGCTAAACAAGGTGGTTTTCGTAAGGAAGAATAAGCAGACCATCCAGCCCAAAAGTGTTTCTCCTTCTTACTTCTGTTCTTTCCATTTTTATGGAAGCCTACTCTTGTCCTTTCCATTCCTGGTTGCAACTTGGTTTTGGTTTCTCATTTCTTTTTTATGAGCCCCATTATTACATATTTGGTCTGTCAAGTAGAATTCCTTCTCAGTGTTGTGAAGAAATATTGGATCATAGAAGAAGGGCATTTCCACCTGACTCCTTCATCAGTGAAAATCTGGTTGTGAAATTCAATAAGTCTATGTACAATTGCATTTTTAAATGGAAATATAAATGTAGATGTCTTTTGTGTAGCACTGAGTTTCATTGGTGGAACATCCATGTCTCCACGCCTGGTTTGCTTCTGTTCTCCATCTCCCCTCTATTAAACAATGCCATCTTGTGGGATTGTGGCTTTTGTGTTTTCATCTGCCCTATGGAACAGTTTCCTCCCAAATCTTGACCCTCTTGAACTTCCAGAATACCAAAAAAAATCTGGCTTTTGCCCTAGGCATCGAGCCAGAATGTTAAATGGGACCAAAATATCTGTGCTTTGTTTGATGAATCTATTATATAGTGCCTCAATTAATGTATAATGGTTATTTTAATTTTGATTTCTAATTGATTTGTAGAGTTGATCACCCAAAGTTCGTACGTGAGATAGGCAGCCACATACATTTTCCACAATATTTTTTAAACAATTTACATTCCTATTGTGTGTGAACAGAGTTGGTTCCAGGTATCACTCATATTTATCCAATTCAAAATAATAGTATTAATAATCTCTATCACATTTATCCTTTTTAAGTAATCCTCATTATATTATTCAAACATACATAGGCAAAAAATGTCTAACTCCTTATCTCTGTCTTCTTGTTCAATCTAAACATTTCTCTATCATACCTGAACAAATTTGACTAGATATAATTCATATTAATCCAATTCATGCTAACATTGTTACTAATCTCTATCACATTTATCAAATTTATATAATCCTTATTTGAATATTTAAACATACATAAACAAAAAATGCCTGACACCTCATCTTTATCTATATCTTCATCTCTATCTTTCCTGTTCAATCTAAACATTTTATTATATATGAACAAATTTAACTAGGTATCATTCATATTAATCCAGTTCATGCTAGCATTATTGATAATCTCTATCTCATGAATCAAATTTATATAATCCTCATTATATTACATTTATGGTTGTTTTAATTCTGGTTCCTGTTTGCTTTGTAGAACTGATCACCTCAGAGTTCATACGTGAGATGGTCAGCCATTTTCTACAGAAAGAAATTCTTATTTCATTCTCTTTTCCCTGAGCCTAAGGAAATGGGGTGGAAACTTGTAGGAATTTCCCCAGTGAATCAAGATGAAAAGCAATTGGCACCCATGTCATTCAGGCAGCCATAAGGGTACCCCAAAACAGACCACCACGAAATGACTTCCCAAGTGAAGATTGACAATATTTCTCTTTAGCACAATCTTTTCTAACAAGAGAGGCTGCTCTTCTCTCTCTCTTTCTCTCCCTCTCCCTCTTTCCCTCTCTCTCTTTATTCCTCTTGATTGCTGGGGCTGTTTAATATTGTGCGAAGAATCCCAATAGCAAATGGTGGTAAAGACAAATTAGAGACTTTTTGGCTGTCTTAGTGGGTCATCTCCCAGCAGACGTAGGCAAGGGCACTGAAAAGAGATTCCATCTGCAGGGCCTGAAAATGCCATTTCCCCATCTGCTAGATGGATGGTGAACTCGGCACACTGCAGAGGAGGCAAACACACTTCCGAGCCAGGTTTTCAAATGAAGCTGTGAAGGAGGGGAGAAAGAGTAGGCTTGGGTTCAAAATTGGAACTTGCAGCTTTTTTGCAAGCAACTCTGGAATGATCTTTATTAAATTCCTTTAAAATGCTGGAGGAGCATTCCCAGTGGTGCACTGGCAAACAGTAGAGGAATTAAGATTTGGTCAGTGTAGAATCTAGGGATGAAAACTTCAGAATTATTATTAAACTTGTCTGTTTGGTTGAGGTTCTGAAGGCAGTTGAATATCACTTTCCTGTTTTGAAGAAAGAGAGTAATCGGGATACCAGTAGAACAGGATATTTGTAGCTCGGGGTTGAACTTGAGGGGTCCTTGTTTGGTTGTTTTCTTGTAAATGTTTCATAACCCAACTAGGTACCCTGTTTCTCCAACAATACGGCCTCCCCCAATAAGAAGTCCCAGCATGTTTTATAGGCATGAAATGAAATTCAGCCCCTCCCCCCAAATTAAGGCCTATATTAAAACATGCGAAATGGGGGGGGAATGGTGGGGGGGGGCTTGCCATTAGGAAGTACTTTTGTTGCAGATATGGTGCTGCCTGCATTGACCCTGATACAAAGTGCCCCACCAACGCTGAGGTCAACATCCAAGCCGTCGCCGCCCACCCAAAGATGCAAGGGGGGGGGGAATTAAGTCACCCCCCAAAAGACGGCCTAGCCATTTTTGGGGGGCTCAAAAAAAAAAAAAAAGACCCAGCCTTATTATATGAAAAACACGGTAGCATCATCAGTGCTGGTAGGGAGTAAGGTTTGCTCTCTGTTCATATGCAAGTAGTTTATCCTATCAATGTTGTAGGAGTGTTCTTGATTAGGCTGTTATTTATTGTTTGTTGTCTGATTGGGGTGTTGTTTACTGCCTGATTGTTGGTCTCACATTACTCTTGGTGTTAATCTCTGCTGAGATCTGTATGTTGACTGCAGGCAAGAAGATATTTTGGGCTTTTTTTAGGGTGTTATTATTGTTTTAATAGCAAGAGCAGGTGTGGGCTTGAATATTGAAAGCAGAATTTCAAAACCTGAGCTGTTTTTTTTTTTTTCACTGAGAGTTGATTGTGTTATATGATTGGCATATGTGTTCATCAAAGCCTCTTTCGAAATGTAAAATGGGGAGAAATATCAGAAAGCTTGTGAGGAAGGAGATTTCCCTGATGCAGTCATGTCATATGCATTTTTGTACATTCAGCTGGTTGTAACCTAATGGCAACTGATGAAGTAGAACGTATCAAAATTACTAGGAAGAGTTTTGCTTTTACTGACATACTGGTATATATACACACACAGGTATGCATACATACAGTATGTATGTATACCTGTGTGTGCATATACACACACATTCACATGCACACACAGACAGAGAGTTGATATATCACATTAGGTCCTGTTTTATTGAACCATTTCTTAAACGAAGCACAATTGATTTCACACCGTATGTCTAAATAATAACCAAATTAAGATTTAGGTCAGTGACTGGCTGACAGTCCCATGTATCTCTGCATATACCTGGAAACTCAAATGCTTCAATAAATGGAGTACTTGACCCCAAGGTCAGATACATGTCTTCTGTTATCTGCACAGTGCTACTTTTAAATGCTCATTTCCCATCCTCATGGCAGTACTCTGAATACCACTTCCTCGTAGATATTTGACTTTCAATTTTTTTTTTGCTTTCTCGCTCCCTCTCTTCTTGCGAAGCATTAAAAGTATGCTTGCAAAGTGAAAGGATTTGTCTGAAAATGCTCAGGGTTTTTTCCCCACCCCTCCAGTCATGGGAGATGTGGTTGGGTGCTGAGGAATTCATTACCTCTCACATATAATGAGGATCAGGATGAGGCCGTCCTAATAATTTCCTGGGTCCCTTGTCATTCTCCAAGACCCATTAGATGGGGAGCTCTGATTATTCCAATACTCAGTGCAATAAAGATGCCATGGAAGAAGAAGATTGCAAGCCACAACTTTTAAGCTGGTAGGGGAGGGATGTCAGCCCATGAGTGGACACCAAGGCATCAGAGCAGCTTAATCACTTAAATGGAGCCTATTAGTAAATTTAGTGGAAAGGTGTTACAGAGAAGTCTTTGACGCCTCTGCCTTCGTGTGTTTGGAAAGGAGATCAGTTATGAGACTATTAAAATGTTATTTTGATAATTAAACCCACAGCTGTTGCGAGGGCATTGGGGGCAGGAGCCGATGAAGCAGCAGACTGCACAATGGATTGGCTAAATAAAGTGGGGAGGAGAGAGGAAGGAAAGAACAAAGGAAACACAAAGTCCCATCATTGTGCATCAGTGAGGACCATTTTGATGTTCCTCTTCAGACTAAAGAAGACATGGCGTTTTGAGGAAAGAGAAGGTGTTCAGCAGTTGTGTAAGAGAATAACAGAGTCAGAAGGGACCTTGGAGGTCTTCTAGTCCAATTCCTTGCTCAAGCAGGAGACCCTATACCATTTCAGAAAAATGGTTGTCCAGTCTCTTCTTAAAAGCCTCCAGTGATGGAGCATCCACATCTTCCGCAGGCAAGCCGTTCCACTGATGAATTGTTCTCACTGTCAAGAAATTTCTCCTTAGTTCTAAGTTGCTTCTCTCCTGGATTAGTTTCCACCCATTGCTTCTTGTCCTGCCTTCAGTGTACCCGTTTCTCTCTTTCTTTGTGGCCACCCCTTAGATTTTGGAATATCACTATCATGTTACCCCCTAGTCTTTCTTTTCATTAAACTAAGGTAAAAGTTCCCCTCGCACATACGTGCTAGTCATTTCCAGCTCTAGGGGATGGTGCTCATTTCCGTTACAGAGCCAAAGAGCCAGTGCTGTCCGAAGATGTCTCCATGGTCATGTGGCCGGCATGACTAAACCCCAGAAGGTGCATGGAATGCTGTTACCTTCCCACCAAAGTGGTCCCCATTTTTCTTCTTGCATTGTACATGCTTTCGAACTCCTAGGTGGGTAGAAGCTGGGATAAGTAATGGGAGCTCGCTCCGTTATGTGGCACTAGGAATTTGAACTTCCAAACGGTCAACCTTTCTGAATGACAAGCTCAGCGTCTTAGCCACGGAGCCGCATTAAATTAGATATACCCAATTCCTGCAACATTTCTTCACATGATGTATTTCTTTCTGACAGTATTATTCATACTTTAGGAAGTGATCCCTCTTCTCTTCCTTGGACGCTGCCCAGGCTGAGTTGCTCAGAGGTTTTCAGCCAGCAAGCTACTTCTGGAAGCCCATACCTTCCATTCTTCCCCCAAAAGAGTACTGTGTTGGTCTTATATTGAACAGGTTGATATACCATCCCCTGCTCTTCATTGGCTCTTCCCAGCCACAACAGTTTACTATGGCATGCAAAACAGACCTGTGTGAATTGTTCATTGTATGCAAACTGCCACATTCATTTCCTAGTTTTAACACAAGAGCACCAAGGCTATTCCATTTCTTCCCCCCACAAGAAGTATCACTAAGATTTAACTGAGAACCCTAAAAATAGCCAGCCAGTTTTGTAAAGAGTTATTTGCAAATAAATAATAAGGAAAAGTAAAATCAAATCTGGGATCTGGCAGTATCAGGACCTTGGAGAGTTCAATGAAGGAGGTTTTTAAAATTGGTTCGACACTCTCTGAGACAGCTGTTGTTCCAGCAATGTTTCTGTTCCTCTCTCACTCTCATCCCCACTTCTCGTAGAGTAAGGCCACTTTAACTGTACTCCATGCTGGTCTGTAACTTATCATTACAAATAATTAATTGCCATTTTTATTGCAGTTGGATATATGCTTTTGTATGGGTTTATTGCTTTTACCATGGTGAGGTGGGTGGCAAACAAATTTAACAAATAAAATAAATAAATGCTCTTTGAGAACTCTATAAAACCAAGGACTTGGGGTGACATGATAGCAGTGTTCCAGTATTTGAGGGGCTGCCGCAAAGAAGACAGATGAGGAAGAAAGGTCAATGACAACTCGCTAAGGCCAACTCCCCATGGTCAACTTGCCATGACCAACTCACTGCAGCCAACCTGCTATGGCCAACTCGCCATGACCAACTCTCCATGGAACAAGAGTTACACTAACATCAAAGAAATAGTGGAATAGAATCATTAAAGAAAGGATGCCAAAGGAGGGACAAAATAAAATGTGAATGACAAAAATTAAAATATTTTTTAAAATACATTTTAAAATATTTTTTAAAATAATGAAATTGAATTGTTGAAAATAGAGTTGGCCATGGCAAGTTGGCTGTGTTGAGTTGGCTGTGCAACAGAGGTTACTGATTTCATTGTGAGCGGTGGCAGTACTGTGTGCACACAGGAAAAGTCACCTGTGGAATGTCTGATTTGACTGGAGTCCTGTACATGGAATCCAAAATACGTAGAACTTTTCAGCATGACCTATTTTCTGCTCCACAAAATTAGCATCTAAAGTACAGAGAGAAGTGTGTGGGTAATACCATGCATTCTGCATGCAAGCAACCTCCGTTACAAGATCAGAACTAGCATCTACTTCATGTAATCATCTTATCAACCTTATGGACCACTATAGCTATTGCTGCCTTTTAAAGTCTGTAAATGATCATCTTTTGGGTATACACTGTCAGCACAAGGTGGACTAAACCTCCTTCCCAACTACACTTCTACATTAAACTCCTATATTTGTATTGTAGATGGAAGGATTTGAGGTCAAGAGAACAGGTAGGGTTTGATTGTCCAATCACACTTTTATGGAACATTTATATTGCTTTCCAGAGTTTGGAGAACATGCTAGAAGTTCTCACCAGTGAGAACTTCCCAGCTGTTTGGAACAGACTGTGCTTGCAAGGCATGTGCTCTGCGGTAACATCAGAGTTACCCAGTAGTGTTGCCGCATCTCTGTTAGCTCACTGCTCACTAGCTGCGCATCACCACCGTAATCATTTTCAGATTTCCAGGCATTAAATATTTTAATTTAATGCCTTGGCTGTCTAGTAATTCATGCACTTAATTATATGATAATTACTCAAATTAAAGAGGTACAGCTGTTGCTGTATTGGTTCTTTAAGGGATCTGAGATTGGGGTTTTTTGGGGGGGTGGCCTTTTATTTCTTACATGCATGGGTACGTGTGTGTTTGTATGCATGTGGGAGCTGCAACTGTGGGTTGTGTTGTCTTGGCATCTCCCAACAGGTGAAAACCCTGTGCTAAATTTAAGATGCGTCTAACAAAGACAACATACAGATGTCATTATTTCACTCTTCGCTCTCCCGTTGTCTCACCGGAGAACAGAATAAGTTGGCAGCTGGGCATTGGGCCCGGGCACTGGCTGTTCTTATAACTCCTTGCAGATTATGTTCATAAAAACACAAAACTAAGCTGAGCTCTCTGCATTTGGACTCCAGGAAGAAAAGCACACTGGATGGATGGGTGGGTGGATGGATGGCTGCGTTGCCCTGTCTGGCCTAATTATAAGCTAAGCAATTTTATCACGGGCTTATCGGAGTCCGTATAAAAGTCCATTTTGTGGCATGCGAGCCTGCTATTCAGGATGTTTGTCCACATTTGAAATTACATTCAAACCCCCAAGATTGCCAGCTCTTAAGATGAAAAAATGTCTGGTTCTCTGAGTTAAGGCTGGAGAGTCAAATTCAGCGGGGACCCAGGGAGTAAAGTCCAATTATTTCTGGCAGATTTGGAGAAAGAGAGCAGAACAAAAGCTGGATAGCTAATACATACTGCTAAAAAAAAGGGAGAAAGAAACAGTTGGGCCTATCCTTGCCCATTGCTTTTCTGGCCACTAGAATGGGCAGGTCTGTAAGTTATGAATCCAGGTCTCTCTATTTTATAAGCAACAGCAATAGTACTTAGGCTTATATACTGCTTTACGGTGCTTTATAGCCTTCCCTAAGTGGTTTACAGAGTCAGCACATTGCCCCCACAAAATCTGGATCCTCGTTTTACCCACTTCAGAAGGATGGAAAGCTGAGTCAACCATCTGGAGCCTGGTGAGATTTGAACTGTCAGATTGCCGGCAGCCAGCAGTCAGTAGAAGTAACCTGCAGCACAGTACTTTAACCACTGTGCCACCGCGGCTCATAGTAGCTTTATAGTAGAAGTTTCTTCATTCATAAAAGAACCCAGCCTTTCCACCTGGCACCTGCCCTAGAGTGAAGGCTATCAACAACTTACAGTGGACGGATGGCTGTCTCAAAATCACCAATCGGGCACATTCTCTATTTTCCTGGTTTGTTGACCATCATAAATTGATATATATCACCAGATGTGTCCTTTCATTCATATTAAAAAAAAAAAAACTGGTATTCCACCATTCTTATCAGTTGATGTCCAAGTAATTGTTAATGCAAAATACTGGATTGTAAAATAGAAGAATAGCAAAAGTGTCCTGTTTTTTTTTTTCTGGGATAAGGATAGGAGGAGGAAGGACAGATTTAATTTGGGGGCTAAATACCATTTGTATGCTTGGAGAAAAGGTTTTACAATAAAGAGATGACAAAGATACCTATCTAAGGTAGCTTCCCATGGTTGGATTATATTGAACATGGTTCTGACTGAATGAGTTTACATAGGAAGCAACATCTCTGTATATCATGACCCCCAGCCATGCTAGGTAACTATGGATTTCATTCTTGACCACCAATGCCCATTAGAAGCTCATGTCATGTCAGCCTAACCATATTTTGATTGGGTGTGATGACTAGAATATTCTTCTCTTTTTCTTCCCAGAAGCTCAAGTTTTCTTGCAAGGCTTTTCCAATCATCCCTTTTAATTTCACAATCATATCCCAGGGTAGACAATAGCAAAAGAAACGATGGTTATCTTAAGGTGGCCTAGATGGCAGAATCAAGGCTTGTATCCAGTATTCTATTCTAATATCACATCCCACTAGCTTTCTTGCAGATGGTAGCTTAGTTTATTGTAGCTAGATTCATTCGTCATTTCCTCAGACAGCCAACCTGCAATTGATTTGAACTTGATATATCTTTTGTTCAAAATTACAGTGGTTATTAATGTTATTAGTTACACAGTCAGCCAGATGTTTAGACTGGATTTGATATTTTTTATCCATCTATCGACCAATGTCGATTTTGTTAATGCCAATGGTGCACAAGGGATGCTCCAGATGTTTTGCCACAGTTCTACTTGTATTTGCAGTCTTTGTAACTTGTGATCCTCCTCCTCCTCCTTCCTTCTTCTTCTTCCTCCTTCTCCTCCTCCCCCCCCCCTTTTACCATTACTATTACAGGAAACTTAGTTCTGCTTTTATTTAACTCTCCAGTCCTCTGGTTTTGCGAATTGCTGCTGTAGTGTTACGTTTGCCACCAAAAGGGTTACAACATTTTAAAACCCCTGTATGCAGACAATTTTCAGCTAGCTTACAGCAGCTGCAGCGTCTTGCTGATAGATTAAAAGCAGCTCCCAACCTCAGAATGAAGTACATTCAAACTCCTGTGGAGTTAAGCTGGGGCGAGGCCTCTGCAGCTGTCACTTTTAGGCCAGGTTTCCAACTGAACTCCCAAGGATAAAGATACAACTTTTATTTTAGAGCAAAGTTAAAGTCTTCTAAATATGGGGAACCAATTATAGACGAAACATGTGTGTTTTCCACTTAAAGGAGCTGATCTTTTGCCAATGGGAGGGTATTGTTTTTAACTACCACGTCTCGGAAACCTGCAAAAGCGCCTGAGTTTTTATTTCGTGTTGCAAGGCACATTTTGAACGTTTGCAGCTTTGCCTCTGCAGCACTTTGGAAGGCAAAATGACACGCAGAGGGGCAGACGGAGTATTTAAAGGGGACAGTATCCCTAGTGGCACACCAGGACAGCCATTTTGGCAGGCCAAAAGAAGACATAAACAGACAGCAAAGGCTATCTGAAAGCAGAGTTCTGCGATGGAGAAGATGAGGCCAACCCCCCCCCCACCACACATCTTTCCAGCTTCCATCAAAACCAAGGTCACAAGGTTACTTACGTGCCTTGAGAAACATCTAATCATTTTGATTGGAAAATAAATGAAAATTGTAGCTCAAGACCCAAAAGTAGGTAAATCTCCACTTCAGGAGCAGAAATGGCAATTTAGCCTATGTCATTGCAAGAAAACCTTGAAGGAAACATTTCAATTCACTCAAAGAGACATCACCTTAATGAAGTTGTAAATCAGGCGGGGAAATTCCTCTTATGGTTTCTAAGACTTTGCGTTGACTCCTGACTATTGGTAAAAATTTTCCTTGACTCACACCTGTGGAGTTCGTCCTTCCTTGATCTTACTCAACAGCATTATGCCTTCCTTACACTAAGTGTTCCTTGTTCCACTCTTTCATTGCACTAGGATGTCACTAGAGCTCTGTAGAAGTTCCAGTGACACTCATTTGACATAAGGTTCTTTTTAGTCTATAATTCACAGCCAGCCACATCAGGCATAAAACAATACTCTAATTAAGGAGGAGGAAAGTTACACTCACTCCAAAACTGGCAGGGCAAACTACAGACAACCAGCACACACAACACTTGCACTGATCATGATGATGTTACTTAGTTGGGTAATAAAACATCTGCAAGAAAAGAACCACGTTCAGAGAGCACCAAGGAGCCCACATTTCAACCATAAGCTATAAATATTCTCTACTATGGGAATTCACGGGCATTCCATTCAAACACAAATGAAGGCAAAGCTGACAAATAGATTTGTTTGCATTTCGGAAATTCTGCATTCGTCATTGACTTCACGTTGTTCAAGCTTGGTGACTTTAAGACGTTGGCTAAAGAACTCTGGGAGATGAAGTCCATGCATCTGAAAGTTGCCAGGTGTGAGAAACATTGACTTCGATCCTTAAGCAATAGGGATTATTTAGATCTTTTCAAAAGGACTGCTTTAAATTGTTTTTTTTTTAATAAATAATAATTTATTAAATTTATTGTATGATTTTATTGCTTTTACTATGGTGAGATGCATGGCAATCAAATTTAATAAATAAATAAATACTCACATGGGTTCTTAAGAACTCTACAAAACCCAAAGATTAGGGATGACAGGATAGTGTTCCAGTATTTATTTATTAAATAAATATCATCATCATCATCTTTTAATGACCCCATAATCCCCTTGCAAGGTGAGTCTGGGCAACTGAATTGAGCTGAATGATTACTGGCCGGATGCCTTTCCTGTTGCCAATGCGGAGTTACATTCAATAGATAATATTCTCATCATGCCCAGAGAGAGAAATATCTCCCTCTACCTAGGATCAAATTCACAGCCTCCTCATTGTGATGCAAGAGCTCCACCTCTAGGTCACTGCTCTATTTATTAAATAAAATCCAGTATTACATGTATTAATAATATTTATTTATTAAATATTCTGCCCAACTTCCAGTGACTCTAGATGGTTTCCCCAGAGATCTCCGCATTCCAGTCTTCCACTAATACCCCAATATTTTATTTTTTAAAAAAAATGTTCTCCCCTAAAGTACAAATATTTTTGACAACAATGAATTCTGCGTCTTTAAAAATCTCTCCCTTGTAGCTGAACTATCCTGATATCATGCAATGTTCATAATCAGTCTTTTAAATTTTGGCTAGGCTTGGTAGCTTCACTAGTGAAGGCAGATAATGAAGCCCTGTTTTCTTGCTACCTATCTAGCAGAGGTCAGAAAAATGCATCCCTTTATGCCGATCACATAGCACAGGAATTTTTAGGTATACCTGTATGTAATAAGCTCACCCACTCTGCCACCAGGACTGATGCAGTGTTCAGGAATTGTTATTGTTGTTGGGGTTTTTTTTGTTTTTTTTTTAAAGAGAAGTATTCTTGCCTTCCAGGGTTGGTAGATGGTTTTTTGAAAATGTACTGCTCCCACGGAGAAATATATTTGAGGCTTTCCCTGCTGGTCACCAGAATTAAATTTATGGTTGCCACTGTTAATCTGTTGACTAGATTTGTGGATTCTCACTCTCCAGCTTTCTAGACGTCCAGCAGGAAGCTGTCATCCAGGGAATGCTTGACAAACAGCACAGGTTCTTTAAGGGAAATAAAAGATGGATTTGAACAGGGTTTCAGGTTGTTAAGCAAGAACACTTGATAGAGAATGGGAAAGAATCCCAATGAATTTCAGTCAACTTCAAGTGTTGTTAGAGCTTCCACCAATGTGGATCTTTCCCCACCTCATCCCGGTTTGCTTGCATTTGCCACTGATAGAAACTTCAAACATAGAAACTCAGAAATAGCAATAGCACTTAGACTTATATACCACTTCACAGTGCTTTGCAGCCTTCTCGAAGCGGTTTACAGAGTCAGCCTCTTGTCCCAAACAATCTGGGTCCTCATTTTACCGACCTTGAATGGATGGAAGGCTGAGTTGACCTGGAACTGGTCAGGATCAAATTCCTGGCTGTGGGCAGAGTCAGCCAGCAATACTGCATTCTAACCACTGTGCCACTATGGAAGGAAAGGAAAGGAAAGGAAAGGAAAGGAAAGGAAAGGAAAGGAAAGGAAAGGAAGGAAAGGAAAGGAAAGGAAAGGAAAGGAAAGGAAAGGAAAGGAAAGGAAAGGAAAGGAAAGGAAAGGAAAGGAAAGGAAAGGAAAGGAAAGGAAAGGAAAGAAGGAAGGAATAGCCTTTAGACTTATATACTGTTTGACAGTGCCTTACAGCCATCCATACCTCTTTGTCCTGTGGAATTATATTTTGGAGATTCCCAACCAGGTTGATGAATGTTCTTAATAAACACACTTTAAAAAAAAAAGCCTTTATCCCATTGTTTCCCTAATAATGGGATTAAATCATACATACTGTAATTGCTACCCATGATACCTGAAGTTGAAGATTGCATAGGCACTTTTAATTTGAGAGAGAGAGAGTGGGGGTTGGGGAGAGAATGTGTGTAAACACATCTTGTTATTACAGGTACCATTTGGCTGAGCTAATTTATCTTCAAAAATGCTGCCTAGATCTGCTTCTCTCTCTCTCTTTCAAGCTATTGTTCTTTCCTTTTCCTTTTTTTGTTTTTTAAAAAACCCAACCCAAAACAAAACCCCGGCTTTTGCACGCTGGAGATTTTCAGCAGTTGGAATATACATGAAAAGAGACCAGCTTCCACTTTCATACAGTCCCTGGATGAATTGGACAAAACCTTCGGCCCCCATGGTGTCGCCAGAGCGGCATTCGTATTCCTTGCCCATCGCTGCACATATGATAGCATGAGGCCCAAACCAATCGAAAAGTTGACAGTAAGCCTTTTGATTTTGAAGGGAAGCCTTCATCAAGCTGAGAGAGGAAAGGGAATATAGCCCAAACTGGACTACATACTGTGGCAAGTTTGAAATCCCAGCCCAACCACAGAGATGGTTGATTAGAATAGTTGGAAATTCTGTCCCGGAATTCAGCGGCAGAGACCTGGCTTCTGCCACCTCTCTTTCCACTTAAGGAAGGGGGAGAAAAGAAAAAAAAATAGTATTAAAGACTGCCAGTGCTTTAGGTCTGGGTTATGTAGCATTTAATACACAGGTTTGGACTCTTGGACTGTCTTTTTTTCTTCTTAAACTCAGATCTTTTTTTTTTTTTTTTTAAGTAGATGTTCTTGATTCCTTTCTGGGCAATCTGAGATCAAAGCCAGGTGGTCTTCAGCTTTGGGAAGGAAAAAGCTGTGGGTGGTTTTTGAGGGGTATGTCAGGGGCTGTTCTCCCCCAAAATGGGTTGGGATGAAAGACCATTGGAATAGCTTCAAGTAGAAACAACATGCAGCTAGCACTATACTAATAACATAAGGGAAAAAAGAAATTAACTATTATGTGTATCTCTATAATATAGCTTGCATGGCCAAAATGATGGCCAAGAATGTTGCACTGTGTTCAATTGTTTTTAATATTTATTCAATAATATATGTGTGTGTGTGTGTTTTCTTAAGTTTTTGCGGGTACAGACGGACACAATACAGAAGCCTGATGATGGCAGATGAGATTCTGCCGGAACATTGCTACAACTTTAAAAGCACAACTACAATGACATGGGAAAATATCTGAACAAAGCTGAATACCAGTTTTCGCGGGTACTCACATGTATGGCATTCAGCTTTGTTCGGATATTTTCCCACGTCATTATAGTTGTGCTTTTAAAGTTGTAGCAATGTTTTGGCAGAATCTCATCTGCCATCATCAGGCTTCTGTGTTGTGTTCGTCTATGAGTCAGACTTTCACAGCTGTTTCAGTTTTAAATTTGGGGCTACCCTACTGCTGTGCCAGAATGGTTTATATATATATATGGCATTCAGCTTAGTTCGGGTATTTTCCCACATCATAGTAGTTGTGCTTTTAAAGTTGTAGCAACGTTTCAGCAGAATCTCATCTGCCATCATCAGGCTTCTGATAGTGTTCATCTGTCATCAGATGAACAGATTAACACAATACAGAAGCCTGATGATGGCAGATGAGATTCTGCTGAAACGTTGCTACAACTTTAAAAGCACAACTACTATGACGTGGGAAAATACCCGAACTAAGCTGAATGCCATACATGTAAGTACCCGCGAAAACTTTAGAAAACACACACACACACACACACACACACACACACACACATATCAGAAGATTGAAGCACTAAAGGGTGAACATCAGCAAATACAGAAGAAGATTGTATGATCAAAAATCGAGTAAAAAGGGTGTGGAAATTGATGATGTGTTAGATTAACTCCTTAGGAAGGCAACGTCTTGCTTGAGATCTTGAAAAGAACAGTTGGGCCACTCATGGAAAAAAATCCAGTTGAATTGGCAAAAATCAGTGGAGATTCTCAGTCATCCAGGCCCTTGTTGTCCCAAAGGTGCTTTTTTCAGGAGGCAACTGGACTTTCTGGTTTTTTTTTTCTTTTGAAGACATTTTGCTTCTCATCCAAGAAGCTTCTTCAGCTCTGACAGGATAGTGGAGAATGGAAGGATTGTGGGGAATGGAAGATATAAATATAATAAATGGATATAAATCCTCCCATTCCCCACTCTCCTGTCAGAGCTGAAGAAACTCCTTGATTGAATTGGCAAGTTTCAGATAAGAAAGATCATGAGATGGGATGGTCAACAGGGAGAGCAAGACTATGAAGCGTTTGCCTTTTGATCCATCGCACACAGCTAGGTTTTTGATTGTGCAGTTCACGACAGAATGTGGGATATAGTAAACATAATGGGCATGTCAGAACATCTACTTATTTTTCTGAGAATCTTTGCCATCTCGAACAGGAAGCTATTGCAGAAACTGGAATCTGGAAAAGCAGAATGGTTCAGAATGGAGCAAGAAAGGTGACAAAAATCCATACAGGTAGTCTTTACTTAACAACCACAATTAAGGCAGGAATGTCCATTGTAAATCACTCTAGTCCATTAAGCAGGTTAGCAGTTTTATGATTTTAGGACCATTTTTTTTTTACCATAGTTGTAAAGCAACTCACTGTCATCGTTTGGTGAATTTTGTGGTCAAATTAATCCATTCTCTCATTCATTCAATCTTTGGTGGTAATAAAACATGAATCTTGATGATACTTATATAGCTGAATTCACCTTGATAATATTTACAACTGTGGCACAGTCTTCACAGTGATGGGATTCAAATTTTTTTACTACCAGTTCTGTGGGTGTGGCTTGGTAGGCGTGACTTGGTGGGTGTGGCAGGGGAAGGATACTGCAAAATCCCCATTCCCTCCCCACTCTACTAACCTGCTTTCCAGCTCCATTCTCATGTGCAGGGCAACAAAAGAAGACTCAGCTGATCAGCTGGGACTCAGGAGGCAGAGAATAGATGAGGGCAGGGCCAGTCAGAGGAGGGATTTGCTAGTTCTCCAAACTACTCAAAATTTCTGCTACTGGTTCTCCAGAACTGTTAAGAACTTTCTGAATACCACCTCTGAGTCTTCAAGGACAATTAAAATGCCACAAAGTAAATTCTCATTCTGTAGCTTGGTGTTGCAGGGAGACCAACCCATGGCAGTCTAACACATCCCTAATTAATTGGTGTAGCAAACACATTTGGCATTTTGAGAACATGTTGTAGCTTCTATAGTTTTGCAAAATGGCTGTCATTTGAGCCAAAAAGCACGGATTTATCCAAATGGTACTTTTCACCATACTGCAACGTCTACTCATATAATAACGTAGCAAACTCTCCTGCTTACCTCTGTCCTTTTTTTCTGAGTTGGTGGGCAGACTTCCAAACATGTGAACTGCACTAGCCCAGTTTTAATTTTTGAAAGAAGATTCATAGGAACCATTTCATCAGGGCTTCTGCAGTAAAATGAACTCCTTCCCTCCTTGGTCTTTTAAAAATGTACAAAGTGAGTAGTACCAGCCGGAGACCACCTAAACACCAATAATGGACACATTGGGGAGACTTCAATAGTAGAATAATGCATAATGGGCTCATAAATAATTTCAACCATCTCTCCTTGGAGTTGACCCAAAGATGCTTTGTCTTCCAGCTCACCCGAATGGTTGATTCTCTTTTGTTCTTCCCGCCCGCTGTTCTGTAGTTGGTATTTCAATGTGTTTTTTTTTTAAGTCAGCAGTTTCGTTTGGTGAGATCCCACCCTCCAAATTAAAAAACAAAACAAAACAGGACCGCAGTACCATCATGGTGCCGAAGGTTCACTCCTGTACTTAAGGCACAAAATTCTGGCTCTTTGCATGGCCTGTCTGGTTTTGTACACGGCTTTTCGTTCCAGGAGCTCATCTGTATGCAGAGGGGATTAAGAGAGAATTTACTGTGGCTTCACCCTTGGGAGTTGTGAACTCCCTAGGAACAGCCTCTGACGAAAGCTGCGCGCTTGGTAATATTAGAACAAACCCTTTTTTCCCAACAGCAAGCATCTCGGTCCAGTTGCGAGGCCTCCCCAATGCTGAAAGTCATTCCCCTTCGCTTTTTGATCATAACCTCAAAAGCAACGTGGGCGCAAATATTGGCCAATTACTGGGTGGTGGAAGCCTATTGGAAGGAAAAAGGCAGTTCTAAAAACAGATGTGCAGGAGAGGACTTTCTATCTGTGCCCATAGTTTTCTCTCTCAGTGATGTTTTTACAGCTGTTGACATATATTGAGTTACATGTGGCTGGCCTGTATCCCCATGGTACATTTTTCAAAGTTCTGCTCACCATGAAGAGAGCGAGTCCTGAGTAAATGACTTTGACTTCAGGAAGGCACACAGTAGTTTAAACGTTACTATAAATTTGGGGGCCGAGATGTTTTCATTATAATTTTTGAGTTATGTGGCGCTCTGTGAATATACAAGGCCTTTACCAAAGAAGTTCACGAGCGCTCGGGTAACTGTACTGTGTTCCCTTGTGGTTCAGACAGTAACTACAGAAGTTGAAGCTGGGTTGTGCCTTATGTGGTTGTGACATGCACAGAGAGAGGCTGGCAGAAAAGGCTTGGCATAGTGTACATTGTCACCAAAGCCTCGTGGTTCTGCTAGGAAATGGCATCTAGGTCTCTCCAACCATTGTTGGATATCCTGCAGATCAGTGGTGGGAGCATCTAGGAGTTGTTGTTTAGTGGTAATGAGAAGACTAGTTTCCCCTTCCTACTAACATGGTAAAAAAATTGGAGTTACACCACCCTTCTCTTCCCTTCCCTCCTTCCATTTCCTTCCTTCCTCTCTCCTTCTCTCCCTCCCTCTTCCCTCCCTCCAATTTCCTTCCCCCTTGTCCTTCCTTCTTTCCTGCCTCCCTCCCTCCCTCTAATTTCCTTCCCCCTTTCCTTCCCTCCTTCCCTCCCTTTCTTCCTATTCCCCCTCCCTCCCTTTCCCTTCCCTACCCTTCTATCCCCCCTCTTCCCTTCCCTTTCATCCTTCCCTTCCCTTCATTCTTTCCTCCCTCCATCCCTCCTTCCCTCCCTCCATCCCTCCCTTCTCTTCTCCTCTCCTCTCTCCCCCTCTCTTCCCTTCCCTTCCCAAATCTGCAGGGCTTGGGGTCAAATTAATTTCTTGTGACGTCTTTGTCCAAGCAATCTCCATGTTGCGCAAAGATCTCTTGATCTTGGATCCACTCTTCTCATCTTAGCTGGTGGATATGGCAAAGACGCCCTTTTATGGGACATCTCCAAATCACATCGCAAAGGATGATGGGCATGATGGGTATTCAAATCATCCAGAGAGCTCATCTGCTTCTAGGTTGTAGCTGCCGATATGCTCCCTGAGTCATTGTACGGGGAAACTACAGCCAATCCCCGTACAGTCATTGTACAGGGAAACTACAGCCAATGGTCATGAAGAGCGAGGAGTAGGACCTGAAAGAGCTGTTTGCCCATGGAGAGACCAGCACTGAGTAATTCAGCCTCTTATCTTCTGTTGAAAATTCAGGTCAGGTTAAAACTGGAAAGTTAAACCTCAAGTCTTGGTGTGGTCCACAGCAGGCAGACAGGAAGTGACTCTTTCCTCTCTTTTCCCCAGCAATAATGAAAGGCCTTCTCATTTAGGCCACTTCCTTAGTCTCTTTCTAAGATGGCTTGTACTTGTCATTTCTGCTTAAAGCCCAGCTTCAAGCATGTCTTCGGTGATACAGACTGACACGTTTCCTTTATGAATTCTTGTGCATTACTATTGATTTTTCACTTTGGTTTTTAAAAATCCTACCTCTAGGGGATCTCTCTACCGCAGTAATAATGTATTGTCATTTTTAATATCTCAGGACCTTGATAGTATTATTCATATTAAAAAATCCTTCCTCCTTTGCCCACCCACCAAAAAAATGGTGGGGAGGTGGGGAGGAAGAGAAGAGCTGCATTCAAGATATTCAGAGTTCAGAAGCTTCTTCTGAGCCTACAACTGCTAGAGGGAAATCATGGTGACTGCTAAATATTAAGAGTGGAAAGGTGTGGAATTCATGCCCAGCACTGCTGTTAAATTTCTAGGGAGAGAAAAAAAACCACACTTGCAACCTACTTTTGAATGGGCTGTGAGACGCCTTGGGTAGCTTAAGACTTCCTTTACTGGAAACACCATTCCAATTTATTATTAATCATTTATCAGCTTTTAATATGCAGCAAAATCCTGATGACTTTGCTCCTATGCTTAGTATATTGAGTGCTACTCTCTCTCTGTGCCGCTTGCTTCAGTCTAATGGAAAGCCCTATAGATCAACTTGGCCAATGTTACAGCTTGTGGACTTCAGCTCCCACAATTCCTGAGCCAGCATGTTGAGTCATAAAATGGCCAAGGTTGGAAACCCCTGCTTTAGATCTTAGGCGACAGCTAGCATAGATTTAAGATCCCCTTTGAGGCAATTCTGGGTCAAGAGATATGGAGCTTGCTCTTGGACCATCTTGGATGTCAGATGTACTCAGGGGTGGGATTCAAATTTTTAACAACTGGTTCTGTGGGTGTGGCTTAGGTGGTGGGCGTGGCTTGGTGGTTATGTGACTGGCTGGGTGTGGCCAACTCAACATCACTCACATCGAGGCACATATCTCCTCACCTGGCTTCTCATGACTGTGGGGATTCTGCAACAGTTGTGAGTGTGAAAAATGGTTATAAGTCACTTTTTTCAGTGCCATTGTAAGTTTGAATGGTCACTCCACACAAGTAAAGTACCAGCACAGGAGGAAAAAATCCTCCAGAGAAGTTCCAGAGACAGGAAGTCTAGTCCTGCCAAGAATGTAAATAAGGGTTAATGGAGAGGCACTTTCTGTAAGCAACACCAGAATGTTTCCTTCCTGCCTTCCTTACAGGATTAGTCCAGTAATTTCTTCTAACAACCGGTTCTCTGAACTGCTTAGAATGTTAACAACTGCTTCTAAAGAATAGGTGCGAACCTCTAGAATCCCACCCCTGGATCTTAAGATCCTACTTGGATCTTAAGAACCAAGCAGGGCAAACTAGAAGCATTAGCAGAGAGGGTCTTCATCTTATAGCACAACCTTTCTTCAAGTTCCTTTCCTTGAATATAAAATCTGACTTAAATGTTTCCATGGGTCAGTAAACATACTGGTATATTGTAAGGACATCTGTTGTGGCCTGCCAGCGGACAGCAGAGCTGGTTACAGACTCAGACATTGAGGAGGTTGGGGAAGAACAAGGCCAGTCCTGGAGTTTGGGGAAGGCTTTGACGAGTGCTCTGCGTCAGAAACAGAAATGGGGTCAGGGCTGCTTGATAGTTTTCAGCTGCCTTCAAAGTCGTAGTTCAGTGGGGCAGAAGAACAGCTGGAGCCTATTCCCAGTGTGCGCATGCACAGAGCTGCCAGTAGAAGGGAACAGTTAAGGAACAAGGGTCAACTCAGGAATAAAGGTTCAGGGGGAGAGTGAATGGCCCCTCCCATAAAGAGGAGTGAAAGGGGAGGGGTGTTTGCAGGAGACAATTAGTTCAATTCATTAGGGTGAAAATCTGTTCCTGACTTCTTGCTAAGTCATTGCTGCTACAGCGTGGCATTTGGAAGATATCGGCCTGGCAAGTCTCCAAGCCTGATAAAGGTCTGTAGTTGTGAAATCTCATGAAAGACTGTTTGCCGGGGCTTTGCTGGAGAGGAAATTCCTTTTAACCTAAATAAAAGGGGTTTTATCGGGACGAGGAGTCAGCTTCACGATCTTGGGAAACCTAGGTGAGAACCTCATCTTCCCAAAGTCTGCTAGAAAATTTGTGGTTGGCCTGGGTATAACAGGTCCCCTCTCTGTCTTCTTGCTCCATCTCATTGATGGGAAGGTCTCCTGTTAGTTCAAATCCTAGAACTTGATTCCAGGATCTGTTTTCCTTGATGCTTAAGTCTCTGGTCTCACTTGTGACACTTTGGAGAGCTTATTGGCTGAAGGATGACAGATGAAGGCATATTTAAAAGAAGGGAACATTCAGACAAATAATCCCACATTGGGACCAGTCCTTACTAGAGGTGCAGTTCAACTGATTGTGTAGCATAGATATTATCTGTGTTATATACTGTTTATCGTCTCTTCTGCAGGCCGATGCAATCCATCAGTTTGCAAGCCAGAACATAATGTTTGACTTCTTGGTGGTTCATTCTTCTATTTCGTTGTACAGTTTTCAGACTGCAGTGGGAAACAGGCATCTGGCGATCATGTGCTACTCATATTCCTGGTTGTTTAATACTACAAGTTATGATGATATCCCTCGCCTGTGTAATTAAACAAATTCTGTAGGATAGAGAAGCTTGCCAATAACGTTCTGTCGTGATACACTGGCAGCCTATGCAGACAGCAGTGGAATTGGACAGAACATGGACCAGTCTGGGAGTCTGGAGAGGACTCGGATGAGCATCCGATACAGAGATGGGGAATTATGTGCTGATTCCGAAGCCTCCAGAATCTGGCAGCATTGAGGCAAAGGAGCAGGGGGAGCCCGTTACCAGTGCACACATGTGCAGAGCTGCTAGAAGGCGAGAGCAGCTGAAACAAAAGGGGCAACTCAGGAGTAAGGCTGGAAGGTGATTGCCCCTCCCATAAAGTATAAAGGGCAGGCAAAGATGATGAAACCTTTGCAGGAAGCAAAGTCGTTCGTTCGGTTCAGATTCATTCTTGAAGCTCTTTGTACTTTGGTTGATTTTTTTCTAGTTCATTTGACACTTCTGTTATTGGCAGCACTTCACAGGAAAGAAAGGTGGGTGCTTATCTTGAGGGACTGTTTGAGATTCATTACTGGCTGGGAATGAAAATAATTCCCAGAGTTGCAATAAAACAAGACTTGTTTTTAAAATAAGGGTGTGCACAATTACAGTCTCAGGAGCCTTGGTCAGAATGTATGAACGTTGTTGAGTATCTAGTAGAACTTTTCCAATAAAAAGTGTATGTTATTTACAAGGCGGCCTCTAAAGTAGTATTCCTACTTTATTAACATGTAGCAATCTCAGGATTAACTAGAAAAGTCTAGAAAATGGGTATGTATGTAGGATCCTTGTGACCCAGATTTCCTTTCTCTTTTCTTTTTCCATTGTGTCTGAATCTCAAGTAAAGTAATATTCTAGCAAATGCAACTCACAGGTATCCTCTTACGGGCATCCTAAGGTTTGGGAGCCATGCCCAGAAACATCTGTGATGTCTTTTTTTTTTTTTTTTTCCTGAGCATTTCCATTTCATTCAACAGCATGTCCTTTGTCCCTCTCCAATCTGGTTGAATCATCTAAAGGAGGGACACAATGTATTGCCATTAAACCTCTCTCTTTTCTCCCCTCTCTTTCTCTTTCTTTCTCTCTTTCTCATCGCTCAACTTGGGGGTTACAAGAGGTGTTTTTTGAAATAACTCAACTCAAACAACAACAACAAAAACCCAACTGGAGGTTGAAGTTGTGAGGGAATTTTTTTCCCCCTCCATGCAAGCCTGCAATGCAGTCAGTCATAACCCCAGAGGTGAAAGATGGAATGTTCTAGAATAAAGGCGTTAGCAAGAGATTTTCCTTTTCCTTTTTCTTTGTACGCAAGTCCAGGGGAGAAAAACTCCTTTCTTCTTCAATCACTTTTTTCCTCCTGATTTTTGTATGTGAGCTTTTTTGGCCAGAAAGGAGCAAGGTCATTCCTACTGCGATGAGACTATGCTTTGAGCGAGGTTCAGCCATGCCTTTTCTCCTGTTTTTTTCCCCTCCCTCCCTCATTCTCTCCTTTCCCTTTTTCTCCTGAGGTGCAGATGGCCACATTTGCAGGTTAACTGGAACAGCTGGAAGCATATTATTAGCTTCCTGCTGCTTCCTCATATTTGCTTAGAATATTTCTTTATATATATATATATATATATATATATATGTATATATATTTAAACAGCAACATAATTTACAACTAGTCAGGCCACTGACAAAAGCAGGCGTGTTCCAAATCTGCCTCAGATTTATGTAATGCTGTGGCTTATCAGTGAATGAAGTCATAATTATTGCTTTGTACCATTAAATAGCATAAATATATAAACTGTTATACAAATTGCAGGAAGGGTTTCCACGAGGGATCTCTAGACCAAATTTTAATGTAGTGCATTTGTCTGTAGTGGCAGTTTCTAAGGTGTATAATAATGTTGATAAATTTTACTTGAGCAAGTGACAGTTTGCAACATTAATCTTGTTTTTTAAAAAAATAAATACATGAATAAATAGAAAAATGGCAGCGATTTTTGTTTTATTGGCTTCACAAGGCAAGGGCAAATGGCCCGAAATCTTTGTATAGTCCAGTTCTGATTTCCTTTTAAAGCTTTTTTTTTTTTACTACCACTTTATGGTGAAGGCATCTTCAGGATTACAGGTAGCCCTTGGCTTAACAACCATTTTTTAGTGAGCACCTTTTCCCTTTTTTATACTCATGTGAATTAGGGGGTGTTCATCTGAGGTATTTAGATAAACCTTCCTCTTGTTTTGGATTCAAAGCATGTTTTTCTCCTTGCTGCTTTCTTAACGGATCTCTCTTTTCTCCATCAAGATCATCCTCTTTGCTCTATCCCCATCTGGAAACTCAAGAGGTCCATTCTGGTTTTCAGTGAAGGAGGAAGTCCATGCTTTTTATCTCACTTGATGGGTTTCCACAGGTTTTAAGGACAGATTTTTCTCACCTCTGTCAGTTTTGCTTGTGTTCTTTTTCAGCGGTTGTGTAGATACGGCCAGGTTGAGCATAACTTTTGGTAACCCCTCAAACATGTCCATGTAGCTTCCTTGGCAACAGAAATATTTCAGTTTTGCCTTTTTGGGGGAGGATTCAAAAAGAAAAAACTTTGCAAGGTAGTCTACACCTTTAGTATTTCCTGAAGATCTTCCCTGTTTAGCATTTTAAGATCAACCAAAGTCAGCAAGGAGTTGCCTATTTATCAACTTCCACATTATAGCTCAAAATGATGGCTTCTTTCTTAATATATTAACATGAATCTCTTACTGCAAGGATCTTCAAACTTGGCAAGTTTGAGACTTCTAGACTTCAACTCCCATAATTCCTGAGCTAACATGACTGGAGGAGGAATTCTAGGAGCTGAAGTCCACAAGTCTTAAACCTGTCAAGTTTGAAGACCCCTGTCTTACTGCATTATTTAGGCAGTCTGGCAAATCTATGGAGCACAAGGCTTGCAAGTAAAATCAGGCAATATAATATCCTCCATGCTACCAACGTGATAAAAATTCCTGAAACTGGTACGGTGAAGTTGAAAAGGAAACCCCAAATGAGATGGGGACCTCCAGTAGAAGTTGACTATCCTTGGGAGGAATTTTGACACTTGACTTCTCTGCGTCAAAAGCTGCCCGAATTTTGATGTTTAAAAACAGCTAGAAAAATTGCCAGAGTTTGTTCTATGAGATTCAGAAATGATCTCCCACCTGGAATCGATTAAGGATGAAAATGATGCTGCTGTGGCCACCAAGATGTTTCTTATCACTATCTGCTGGAAAGGTTGAAGGCAGCCAATAACTTCGTGACTCCTGTTAAGTGGATCCATCATCCGAGACCACAAATAAGCTCTTTGTGTAAAACTCTGCTGGATGCCTTAAGTGTGTGTCCTTTATTAAACTTGTCCAAATAACTCTCAATAATGCTTTCACCCAATAAATACGGGTACCAAAGAGATCTACCTAATGCACTCATTATTGTGCAGATCACTTATCTTGCATTTATGTGAAAAATACCCTTGTGCCAGCTCCCACCTCTCCATACGCAGCTTGTATTAACATGCTGATTATGAGCCTGTTGAGATATGCATGTTTTAATATATCTCTGCATAAAGAGTTTTCTATCCATGCATCTAAGTATCCAACATTTCATCATGATTTAGTATAAGCCAGAGACAGAAACCATGGGATCACCATGTAAATGAAGGTTGGGGTCCTGTCAGGCTAGCTCAGTGTTGAAGACCATTTGCTAAAGAGCCGTGGTGGCACAGTGGTTAGAATGCAGTATTGCAGGGAAACTCTGCCCATAGCCTGGAGTTCGATCCAGACAGGGCTCAGGGTTGACTCAATCTTCCATCCTTCTGAGGTCCATAAAATGAGGACACAGATTGTTGGGGGAAATATACTGACATTGTAAACTACCCAGAGAGTGTTGTAAAGCTGTATAGAAGTGCTATTGCTATATTACATGGTTCTGACCAGTGGTGAGATTTAGCCAGTACACACCACTTTGGGAGAATCGGGTTGTTAACTTTCTGAGCAGTTTGGTGAACTGGTTGTTGGAAGAAATCATTAGAGCAGAGAACCGGTTGTTAACTGGTTCTGACTAATCTGAGGTGCAACTAGAATGAGGAACACCAAGTCTTTGTGCCATAATTTGGATCCACCAGAAGAAGGAAGCTTAATATATCAAAATATATCCCCGAAGATACTATTTTGGTATAATTTAACTGGATGAATCCAATGAATAACGATTGGACATAGGAAATAAATCCAGTTTTAATTAAATTCATTTCAGATTGATTTGGAGGTGTTGATGTTGTATCATCTCCTTTGCTCAGAACCCTTCTCTGAAACCAGAGTGGGGAAACTAGTTCTGATATACCAATGTGCAAATCAGGGGGCCATTGACGTTACCCAATATAGAATAAAATATGTGCTTCTGTGGATCCATCTATTTATGTCATCTCCATCTCTACCCCTATTGATCATAATGTCAGGCTCAGGAAATTGGAAAATCCAGGCAGTTCAAATGAGTATAACAATTTATTGCAAGCTTAAGCTCTCTACAAGAATCTGAACTACTAACAGTCAAAGCAAATTGGCGGTAGATAAAAGTCAATGGAACTCAAGGTGGGCTAAGACTTAGATCTCTTGTGGGCATGAAGTGATTCAAGACTGATGACATGCTTGACACCTCCCTCAGATTCAGCCTGGTCATCTCCTACACATATACCCTTCTATCTCTACCTCATTCTCTATGAAATGGGAACCCCCTCTGCAAATTGTCAATAAAGACCTCTGTCGAGAGAGAAAGATAGGAACAGAGCTCCAAAGCTACCCCCTGCAGATGGCAGACAACAAAAAATGTTAGTTGTACCCTACTCACCACTGGCATGTCACTCACTCACAGTAGCCAAGAGAGTATTTGTCCTTGACAGAAAAAAAGTTGTTCTAAATGTCTTAGAAAGACATTGTACCGGAAAGAGCCCCAAATCCTGCACTTTCCCTCTTGTGAAATTCTAAAATCCCATATGTTTTTTGTCCAATATTACCAAAATTGTGTGTGTGTGGGGGGGGGGGGTTAGGGGAACCCATGACAATCTTTTGAGAGTCTGCAGATGCTATATGACCATCCGTGCTCCAACCAATAGCTGGAGACTCGTGCATTGGAAAATTGCAGAAATCTGGGGTTATCTCCATCTCTCTTTTGGCATCTCCTAGTCATATCCTCAGGGAATACAGTTGCACTTGGCCAACAAGCTTTGACAGTGGGAAAAGGTTGGGACCATCCAGATCAAACCCTTGCATGGATCCAGATTTTTCTTCATCCCTGCTCATATCTTTCAATTTCATGCAGTTTGTATTGTTCATGCAGTCGTGCTTGTTTAGAGGACGGCATGTGTGTTTTCTCTGATGCCTCTTAAGACTGAACAGTCCCCACAGAGCTTCATCATTATGCAGATTAGTGTGATTGGATGTGCTCCCAGATACGAAGACTCTCCAAGCAACGTAAGGGCAGGAGGCAGGAGAAGGTGGCTGGTCCTTTGCTTCTGGAAAGTCGGATAATCTCCTGTGTGCTTAGAAGGGCAGGGAGGGAAAAACAGATCAGGAGTCTGGGCTGCATTGGTGGGAAATTATTCTTTGTCCATGAAACAGGTGAGCTGTAAGATTCACATAATAAGTTGCAAAGCTTGCAGGATAGATGTTACCCATCAAGCCGGAAGGAAATCTTTTCTGGAATTTATTCTTTGTGTATTGAGGCTTTTTTATGATTCATCAGTAAGTAAATATAAGCTAAGGGAGCGATTTGTTTCTAACAAGCTTATAAAATACTAGAGTCATTTGTTAGTTTATTGGTGTTCTGATTATAAACATTCCCTCATGAGCACTTCTTTTTGTCAAATTAACATTCAAAATACAAATATAGTTGCTCTGATTCTTTTTTTTTTTTTTTTTTTAAAAGCCCTTCCTTATTTTTGTAATCTAAAAGAGGAAGCGTGGTCCAGGAAAATATTTTGCGTAGCATGTGTTTGGCAAACCATCAGCTCTCCGTGATCTTCCAATGAATATTCTGCAAGCTATTTTGTACCGACCTGAGTTCAGTTTCTCTTCTGTTCTATCTCATCCATTGTTGGAGAAGATTGGGCTGGTGACCTACCATGAAGTATAGGGGAAACAGCATTGCTTTGGGCCCCCATGGACAGATGCTACAGGGGAGGGTTTGAAAATATACACATATAAAAACAACGCAGTCTGAAGTTCCAGATTTCTGTTTTGAAAGTTGCCTAGACTTTTGTCCATTGCTGTTCTGGTTTTTTTTTAGTAGTTTCTCGCTGTGACACTTATCTTTGGTGTGCAAATGTTCATAAAGGTGCATTTAGATAAGTGACCCATCCGTTGGGAGTCCTCTAATGAAGTCCCTTTTTTCCACCTAATTGCTTCACCGCCCGATCCAGTCAAATAATTTAAGCCCATTCAATTTTTAGCACTCATCCCTTGCATATTACTTTCTTGGGCTGGGTGTTTTTTTTAACTAATGGAATTAATATCATCTATTTCATCTTTTCAAAGCTCCTTAGTCTTAAAAATAGCAATATTTGGTGTTTTATAGATATCTTAAAAGCTTTGAAACTGTCAGACTAAAGTTCTGGGAATCCCATAAGCTGTTCTGAGATCTGTTGTCTCAGTACATCTCCTGACGCAGGAAACTCACCAGATCAGAAGCAACTCAATTAAAAATTAAGTTAATTTTTTCTTATACAGTCTTGTCAGGAAGGACCTGATCTGTATCTCTATAATGACTCTCTATTGTACCCTATGACTATTATTAAGTGTTGTACCTTATGATTCTTGACTCTTGACGAATATATCTTTACATTTATGGACACTGAGAGTATTTGCACCAGGACAAATTCCTTGTGTCCAATCATACTTGGCCAATAAAGAATTCTATTCTATCTTCTATCCAGCAGATATTGTGATACAGTTCTCAGTGGCTTTAAATGAATCAAAACACGGACTTAAATATAGCTTGAGAGGGTCATTTTTAATGTGGGTGAATAAAATAAAGCAGGCACTGCATGGAGCAATGGGTAAAAATACAGACCCCACATTTGACCCCATATACTTTCTCCAAAGGGGAGATTATAAGATGCCACCCTTCCACCCTAAGTTTTCAGCAGTACCTCAGAATTAATCTTGGCAGAGAAGCTTATGAGCTAACTGCAAAAAAGCAGTGACAGTTGCTTTGTTACCTACTGTGAACATTGAATGGTGATTTGGGGAATAGCCTCTGTGAATATCATTTACCCTTTTTAAAACTAGCTTTTCAGTCTTGGTTGTCTGAGCACCATCGTGAAGTCCTGGCCAACAACTCTAATGGAAGGACAGTCCAGAACAAATAGTCAAGAAGAAAGACTATATATATATATATATATATGTAGATTTTCATATGTACAGGTATGCAGGTCTTGGCGTGTTCAGGTCTTTTCCCGTATAAGCTTGAGAACATCTTGGCAACGTTTTGACAAGGTCTCACTCGCCATCTTCAGGCTGATGTTTCGGCTTCATGCTTTTTGCTTATACAAGCATGAAGACGAAAGCACCAGCCTGAAGATGGCGAGTGGGACCTTGTCGAAAAGTTGCCAAGATGCTCTCAAGCTTACACAGGAAAAGACCCGAACACACCAAGACCTAGACAAACTCAATACAGAAGCCTGATGATGGCAGATGAGATTCTGCTGAACTGTTGCTACAACTTTAAAAGCACAACTATAATGACGTGGGAAAATACCCAAACAAAGCTGAATACCATACATGTAAGTACCCGTGAAAACTTAAGAATATATATATATATATATATATATATATATATATATATATATATATATATATATATGTGTGTGTGTGTGTGTGTGTGTGTGTGTGTGTGTGTGTATGTGTATGTGTATGTGTATGTATATATATATATATAAAGAAAACAAATATATATGTATGTATGTGTATGTATGTGTGTGTATACAGAAGCTTGATGATAGCAGATGAGATTCTGCTGAACTGTTGCTACAACTTTAAAAGCACAACTATAATGACGTGGGAAAATACCCAAACAAAGCTGAATACCATACATGTAAGTACCCGTGAAAACTTAAGAATATATGTATATATGTATGTGTGTGTGTGTGTGTGTGTATGTGTGTGTGTGTATGTATGTATGTATATATATATATATAAAGAAAACAAATATATATGTATGTATGTGTATGTATGTGTGTGTATACAGAAGCTTGATGATGGCAGATGAGATTCTGCTGAAACATTGCTACAACTTTAAAAGCACCACTACTATGACGTGGGAAAATACCCGAACAAAGCTGAATGCCACACACACACACACACACACACACACACACACACACACACATATATATATATATATATATATATATAAAGTTCCCCCTTCCACCACAAAATAGTTCCAAAATCAAATGCATTCTTTGAAATTCCAGTTCATCTTTTAAAAAAGTAATACCTAGATGTAGCCAGGTCCCAGTGTTATCATTTTTCATTAAAGTGATGTTTCTAACCACCACAGACAGCTTTCATATCCCTTGAAAACATAAGAGTAAAATTGTCATCAGAATGAAGCCGGCTTAGAAGATTTTATTAACCAATTTCCGGTTCATAAAAGACATCAGCCTTGTGCCACTCTAGATTATATAAATGCATTTTGAAAGAGAAATTCTATTTCTGAAAGGAAGTGGGACAATAATGATAAGCACCGAATTGCCAGTGGAAAATGAGAGGAGAGAATGAAGATGCAAGGATGAAAGGGTAGACAGTGCGGTGCTTCCTAGATGTTTTAGAGTAGACCACACTCTCTTGTCATTGACCCATCCAGCTGGACCTGATGAAAGTGACATCAAAAACATCTGAAGAAGACTGACTTCTTTTCTGCCTTGATGAAGATGATTATTGGATGTTGTCAATTTATTTACGATCAATTTTAGATCGGGGGTTCTTAAATTGAGCTGAATCGTAAACAAGAGACATGGGAAGCTACAATTTCTTCTCCTTAGAAGAGAAGATTTCTAAAACATTAAAAGTTAAGATAAACTTGAATCCATTCTTATCATTTCCATGTCACAAGTTGAAGACTCAAAATGTTTCACTATGTTTCATGTCTTCCAAGGCATTTGAATTCAGGTCATTCAAACATCTGGCACACTGTTCATAATAGCAGATAAAATTTCCTTGAGTTCAGAATGGCTAAATCTAACTTTCAGGCTTATAATTAAGTAAGAGAGAGAGAGAGAAAGAGAAAGTTGAATGTTGATGAGTACAGTATTTGAGGAATTATCTCTATTTAAAAATGAATCAAGGCTTTACTATCGGATTACTAGAAAATGGCAACTTGGGGCACCTAATTAAAAGAGCAATCCGGTGGAACTTTAGAAAACTTTTTGGAATAAATTTTTGTGGACCTGAAATGACTCCAGGCATTCAGTTAAATGAACTCACAAGAAATGTGTGAGTCCCCAAGGTGTTGGAGGATTTCTCCTTGGCTTCTGTTGTGTGTGACTTTTGTGTCATTGCACATTTTTGACCACACACAGCATCTGCTTATCCAAATGACTCTTTACAAAAAAACTCTCTCTTAGTCCTTCACTCGTTTCTTCTACCATCAGAAATCAGTTGTGCGATCAACACAGAACAAAAAAAAATTCTCTCTAGTGGTACCCCCGTTTGTTAGAAGTGTCTCCCTTCTTTCTTCTCTTTCTTTCTCCCCTCTTCTTTCTCTCTCAACCATCAAGCTAAGACCCAGAATTCCCCAGCCAGAACTGCACCAGTCCACCCAATTAAAGTTGCCAAGGTTGAGAAACACTGACTTAAGGTGTGCAGCTAAAAAAACATGCCTGAACTGAACTGAAATGTAACTGAACTGAACTGAAATGTAAAAACACACAGGTAGGAATTGGGTATGTCTAGTCTAGTGAAAAGAAGGACCAGGGGTGACATGATAGCAGTCTTCCAATATCTCAAGGACTTAGAACTAAGGAGGTAATTTCCTAACAGTGAGAGCAATTAACCAGTGGAAAAACTTGCCTCCAGAAGTTGTGGGTGCTACACACTGGAGGTTTTAAGGAAGAGATTGGACAACCATTTGTGTGAAATGGTATAGGGTCTCCTGCTTGAATAGGGGGTTGGACTACATGACCTTCAAGATCCAACTCTGATGTTCTATGACTACCTGTATACTTCAGTCTTCCAAGCTGTTCATTATAATAATTCAAGTTTTATTTCATGTATTTATTGTATTCTTTATTTCATCAAGTGATGTGATTATTCTTAAGTTTCAGCTCATTGCCCTGCTCATTCTCCATCTATACCTATTTTTATGAAGCAACCTTGTTGGGTTAACCATTTATAGTCATGTTCGATCCTTGGTGACTTTATAGGCAAGAGCTCTCAATGCTGCCTTGTCAAACACAACTTCTCTCCACTGTTGTATGTTCTTCTTTGCATCAGATTTGATGTTTTCAAACCATCCTGTTCTTTGCTTGCTCCTTTTTCCTGTTCCACTAACCATTCCTGGCATCACCGCCTTCTCCAATTAATTTGCAGGCATGATATGGCCAAAGTAAATTGGATGTAGTCTTTCTTATGATTTTAGCTTCCAGTGGAATGTCTGACTTTATAGTTACTTTATTTATGCAACAACCTATTCTATATTATTTTTAAAAAGTCACATGGATTACTTTTATACAGGCAGTCCTCAACTGAGCCCAAAACTTCTGTGGCTAAGCAAGATATAAACTGGTTTTCCCCCTAAAATATCAGTTTAAGGGCGCCACCTCTAAGTTACATATTTATTAATTATCTGCCCTTTTAAATCGCATTAAATTTTTAACGTTTTATTACCTAAATCCTTAAAATTAACAATCCCATTAATAATCTAAGCGAGAAATTTCTTCAGTGAGTTTTGCCTCCTTTGATCAGCTTTCTGGCCAGTGTTGTTGAAGTAAATAATTGCAGTCGTTAAGTGAGGAACATGGTTGTTAAGTGAATCAGGTTTCCCCATTGATTTTGCTTGTCGGAAAGCTTTGTAAAAAGGCATTCACATGACCCCAGGACACTGCAACCGTCCTAAATAGGAGTCAGTTGCCAAGAATCTGAATTCTGATCCTGTGACCATGGAGATGCTACAAAGGTCAGAAATGTGGAAAAAATAAAACTAAATTGATAAATAGAATTTTTTACTGGCCAAATGTGATTGGACACACAAGGCATTTGGCTTTGGTGCAAATGCTCTCAGTGTACATAAAAGAAAAGATACATTTGTCAAGAATCATAAGGCTCAATACTTAAATTGATAGTCATAGGGTACAAATAAACAATCAAATCATACCAGGAAACAATCAATATACATTGTAAGGATACAAGCAACAAAGTTACAGTCACAAGTGGGAAGAGATGGGTGATAGGAATGATGAGAAGATTAATAATAATAGTAATGCAGACTAAGTGAATAGTTTGGCAGTGTTGTGGGAATTATTTGTTTAGCAGAGTGATGGCGTTCGGGGGAACAACTGTCCTTGTGTCTAGTTGTTCTGGTATGTAGTGCTCTGTAGCATCATTTTGAGGGAAGGAGTTGGAACAATTTATGTACGGGATGTGAGGAGTCTGTAAATATTTTCACAGCCCTCTTTTTGATTCCTGCAGTATACAGGTCCTTGACTGAAGGCAGGTTGGTAGCAATTGTTTTTTTTTCTGCAGTCCTAATTATCCTCTGAAGTCTGTGTCTGTCCTGTTGGGTTGCAGAACCAAACCAGATGGTTATCAATCATAAGTCACTTTTTTCTGTACTGTTGTAACTTCAAACAGTCACTAAATGAATTTGTTGTAAGTTGAGGACTACCTGTGCTACAAATTATGATTATTATGATTATTTTTTAATGTCAAGGGTGCAGTAGGGTCTAATGAATCCAGTGGCATCTATATTTAAATGATTTAAACCTTCCCTTCATGAATGACTCCAGCCCTCACCTTCCGGTTCAAAAAAAAAACAAAAAACACCTCCCCAGATTGTTAAGCCAGCTTTTGAGGTGTCTATGCAGTTATTTGACTGGGGGCTGGGCAAAAAAAAAGGTACGGTAAATTTCAACATCAAAAGAGGGAAGGGCAGGGGGAAAAAAACCCCCAAATCTCTGCTTTTCTTTATTATTAATTGGGTCTACGTGAGTGTGCAAACCGGTGTTCCGTCACTAAAGGCCTGTGTGCAGCAATTTATATATATATATATATATTCCCCCTCTGTTTGTGTAAATAAGTAGGGGCAGTTTTCTTTATAATATGTGACTGGATTATTTTCCAGCTGATTTCCAGTTCTTGCCCCAAGTGGCCAACAGATCAAAAAAAGATAAGGGTCAGTTACAAGGTTGAGCTCATTCTCCGTTGCTATGGTAACTGACCTCCGGCAATCCTCAGAGGATCTACACCCAGTTCCCCAGGTGATGCTTTGGCTGCCCATGTCATCAATCCCAGCCTTTTTCCACAAACCCCAGACTCCCTAATTGTCAGGGTTGTGCAGTTCCAAAAGAGTTCCTTTTGTCCCATTTCTTCCCCGGGAAAGCACGTGCAAACTCATTGGAGGATCCCCAAGGTGTCTGGGGTGGTGGTGAGAAAATGATTATGGGGAGGGGTAAGGAGAAAGAGGATTTGGAGGGGAGGGAGAAGGAATGACCATTTGTCCAGAAAGATATGGGGGAGCATTCTCTGGAGGACACAGTTGTAGAAAAACGTTGGCAGGCTCCGACAGAAGTGCTGTTTTCTTCCTGAATTTCAGTGACACACAAAAGGACAGTAAAAAGTCTTGCCCAGAGCATTGGGCAACTTCAAAAAAAGGATGACAAGCCAGGATTGAGGTCCACAGGACATACAAACCCAAGATTTGCTTCCTTGGCTTCGGAGGCTGTTCTGAGCTGAGAGGGGCTGTTCCATTAGCCAAGGAGGCAAGATCTGCTTTTGGGCTGATGCTTTTGCCCGGAATTTGGTCCGGTTATCTTCTCTGCAGTGTTTAATCGCAAATCAATACTGTAATTGTGTTGTTTGTCTTGAGGTGTGGGATGAGCGCCTTCCTCGCCCTCGCTAAATTAGAAAGGCAGGGAGGCTCCTTTGCAATGGGAATAAGTTCAGCTGTTCCCCTCCTGCCTTTTTTTTTTTTTTTAGAAGGTGACGTCATGAATAAACAGTGTTGTGGTAATGGTGAGATCCAAGGAAAGGTATGCTGGGCTAGGGTATGTTGTGTTGTTGTTGGTGGTGAAAAGATGTCAAACACAATGCCTCTTCTGCAAAGCCTTAGTGGGAATTTTTAGAAGTAACAGCCCTTTATCCACTTTTTTCTGTACCGCCCCTATTACAATATCTGGTAGGAGTGTCTGTCTGTCTGTCTGTCTGTCATCTATTTTCATCATCATCTCTATCTCTATCCATCCATCCATTCTCTTCCAACTCTCTGTCTTGCTGTTGTCTATATCTGTCTGTCTGTCTATCTATCTATCCATCTATCATCTATTTTCATCATCACCTCTATCTCCATCCATCCATCCATCCATCCATTCTCTTCCAAGTGTGTGTGTGTGTGTGTGTGTATACACATACATAAACTATTTATCATCATCTCTATCTCCATTCATCTCTCCATCCCTCTGTCCTTCCATCTATCTCCATCTATCCATCCATTCTCTTCCAACTCTCTGTCTTGCTGTTATCTATATCTGTCTCTGTCTTTCTATCCATCCATCCATCTACCATATATTTTCATCATCACCTCTATCTCCATCCATCCATCCTCTTCCAAGTCTTTGTCTTGCTACTGTCTATGTCTGTCTGTCTGTCTCTCTCTCTGTCTCTCTCTCTCTCTCTAACTATCTATCATGATCTCTATCTCCATTCATCTCTCCATCCTTCCATCCATCCATTCGCTCTCTCTTCCAACTGTCTTATTTATCTATCAATTTTTGAACCACCCATCTCCCTCAAAAAAGGGAGTCTGTTTACAATAAAATATCAAGGTATAAAAACAGTCTATAAAAATTAAAACGTTGGGAAGGAGTCAAAGATCACGAAACGCTCTTAAAATAGATTAAAAGGCAAAGGCAGGGCTCTCTGGACACCAGCCAGCCCCATGGCTGTGTGCTTCCCTGCATTCCCCAGCCAAGGCAGCAGAGCCATAGTTTGATTCCTTTAGAGAAGGCCAGGAGAGTGGAGGGGAAGCTGGTAGAGATAATATTCCACAGAGTGGGGGCAGAAAAATGCCTATTAAAGTTGGACTTGAATTTATTGAGGTGGAGAAGAATGGCCAGATAAGATCGCCATCAGAGGTGAGATTCAGCAGGTTCTGACCAGTTCTGGAGAACCAGTAGAAGAAATTTTGAGTAGTTTGGAGAACCAGGAAATACCACCTCTGACTGGCTCCACCAACCCCATCTAATTCTCCACTTCCCATTGAGTCTCAACTGATTGGGTGGGTCTTCTTTGGTTACCCTGCACAGGAGAACGGAGCTGGAAAGCAGGTTAGTGGGATGGGGAGGGAATGGGGATTTTGCAGTAACCTTCCCCTGCCACGCCCACCAAGCCACACCCATAGAACCGGTAGTAACAAAATTTGAATTCCACCATTGATGTCTGCGGTGTTATCGCATTGAAGTAGAAATGGGTCACTCTGGCCAGAGGGAAGGGTGGGAATTTGCCTGCTGAAGTCACCAGCGAGGTTCAAAGGTGGGGGAAACCTGTGTCCCCTACTCCTCTCCTCCTTCGGGGACAAATGTCGCCATTGTAAAACTGAGGCGTAGAAAGATTGGCTTCCTTTTTGTATCTCAGAAACCGCTCAAATTGCCATGCTCTTTCCCTTCGTTTACCCAAAATAAATACGCGGTGCCCAAAATAAATAAGTGGAAGCATGTCATCCTGTATTAGTTACTCAGTGGGTCGTCCCTTTTATGTTGTCATTAATATAGTTTATAATTGTAATCTGAATAGCTGCTAGGACCGAGGCGTCACACCGCATTATCCATAACAGAGGCCAGTCTGGGAGGAAGGGTTTCTCCTATCTTGTAAGCTCATTTGTCTGAATGCTATTTCTCTGCGAGACAATGTCTAAAGTAGCTTGCGGTTCATCAAAGGAAGCCCAGTAAAGATAATAGTTTTTTAAAAAAAGGGAGAGGCAGAGAGAGAGATCACCCAACGGGAACAATTATGAATATTGAAGTGTCAGTCGGCCTCCTCTCTCTTATGGGAGAACAGTGCTGAGTGTAATTCTTATTAAATACACCGGAAACAACATGTGCTCAACTGACAAGGCAAAGTGAAAAAGGGAAGTGAGCCAAGCCACGGGAAACCTGGGGCTTGTCCATGGGTTGTTTGTGGGGTTTTTTTGTGGAGCTGTTTGTGGTGTAGGGATTTGAATGCCGTATTGCAGGCAAACACTGTCCACATTCTGGCGTTTGATCCTGACCAGGCTCAAGGTTGACTCAGCCTTCCATCCTTCTGAGGTTGGTAAAATGAGGAGCCAGATTGTTGGGGGGGCAAGATGTTGACATTGTAAATCCCCCCCTCCCCCGCTCCCGAGAGTTCTATAAAGCACTATGGAACGGTATATAAGTCTAAGGTCATATCAAGCATGGAAGTCCAAGCAGTTCAAATGAATATAATGGCATGGAATAGAATATGGAATATGGAATATGGAGAATGGAATGGAATAGGATGGAATAGAATAGAATAGAATAGAAAGGGACCTTAGAGGTCTTCTAGTCTAGCCCCCTGTACAACCTATACAATCTCAGACAAGTGATTGTCCAGTCTCTTCTTAAAAGCTTCTAGTGATGGAGCACTGTTTCACTGGTTAATTGGTTAATTCTACTGGTTTATTGCAAGCTTAACCACTGTACAAGAATCTTAATGGTCAAAGCAAATCGGAGGCAGATAAGGAATTCAAGGTGGGCCAAACTTAGATCTCTCGTGAGTGTGAAGGGACTCAAAACTGATGACGCATTTGACCCCTCCCTCGGGCTCAGCCTGGTCATGTCCAACAGCACTATGGCTATTGTTGTTGAACTGATTAAGGATCTTGGGAGATAGGGTGAAGGGACGACTTAAGGAACAGTCAAGAGACAACTTAGCCCTTAGCTGGCCAACGGGTGAAGCAAGACGCTCAGAACGGACCCTCCATATTTTCTCAGGGTGTAAAGGAGAGAGAGGGAGATCTGTATTTGGAGGCTAGCAAGCTTCTGTTAATCTAAGCCTTCCAATAAGTAGAAGTAGCTCATCTGGTCATGTTTTCTGTCTGGTCCATCCGGTAAGGCTGATAAGCTGGGCTACTGACCGTCCTCAACTCCTCCTTAGTACTGAGCATAAATTAAGGGATATCCAAATCCCAGTCTTTTGGAAATGGTGGACGCTATCCAGGTTTCACCTTCAGCATTCACATAATCAGTTCTGGCTCCTCGTAGCTCCCCCCCCCCTGCCCAAGACCGCTATGGAAATAAGTATATATGTCTGGAAGGGATCAAATGCTTTTGGAGACAAAAGTAGGTACCAGGAACATTGTGAAATGCTCTTTTCTCCCCATGATACTTTTACACAAAGCATTCTGTTTCTCTTTTGGCCTGACACAGTTTCTGCCAGATAAAATCCCGCAGGCCTACTTGGTTTAAACAAGGACCGTGTTTTCACTCTTTCTCTCTCTCTCCCACTCCCTCCCTCCCTCTCCTCCCCCTCCCTCCCCCCAGAAATGAAATGTAAAATTAATGCTTATTATTCCGAACTTGGGAGATGGAGAAAGAGACCTGATTGGAAGCCGTGTTTGTTCAGCTCTGAATCAACAGATCCGGGAGCAGATTGCGGGTTTAAGGGGAGTAATGCTGGAAGGCAGAAGTCTGCTTTTCATATCAAAAATGAGAGGGATTGCATATCATTCACCTATTAGGTTGGTATCTTTTCTAGGAACCCACTGAGCTGGCTCTTCTCCTCCTCCTCTCCATATTTCTCCCTCCCAGTTAGGGGAATAAATTGGGAGGCAATCATAAAGATGTCGCTTTATATCACGTTCAGCTCCTAAATTTTGCCACTATAGTTAAGCTAACCTGGACTGCTTGTAAACAAATCTTCTCTTATTCAAACTAAACATCCTCAAACAACCTGGTAGTTCCTAGACTTTTGGTTTTCCACTGACTGAATGATCTTGGTTAGGTGATTCTTCTTTCAAGGTGTTGAAGGACATGAATCTCTTAGAATAGAATAGAATTCTTCACTGGCCAAGTGTGATTGGACACACAAGGCATTTGTCTTGGTGCAAATGCTCTCAGTGTACATAAAAGAAAAGAAACATTTGTCAAGAATCATCAAGTTCAACACTTAATTGATAGTCATAGGGTACAAATAAACAATCAAATCATACCAGGAAACAAGCAATATAAATTGTAAGGATACAAGCAACAAAGTTACAGTCACAAGTGGGAAGAGATGGGTGATAGGAATGATGGGAAGATTAATAGTAATAATAATGCAGTCTAAGTAAATAGTTTGACAGTGTTGTGGGAATTATTTGTTTAGCAGAGTGATGGTATTCGGGAAAAAACTGTCCTTGTGTCCAGTTGTTCTGATATGCAGTGCTCTATAGCGTCATTTTGAGGGAAGGAGTTGAAACAGTTTATGTCCGGGATGTGAGGAATCTGTAGATATTTTCACAGCCCTCTTTTTGACTCGTGCAGTACACAGGTCCTTGGTGGAAGGTAGGTTGGTAGTAATTGTTTTTTCTGCAGTTCTAATTATCCTCTGAAGCCTGTGTCTGTTCCACCTTTGTGATAATTTTGTGAAGTGGGCAAGCTGGATGATGTGGCAGCCACCCCTCAAGTATTGGAAGACTGTTCTCATGTCACCCCTTGTCTTTCTTTTCATTAAACTAGTCATACCCAATTTCAGCAACCGTTCTTTATATGTTTTAGCCGCCAGTCCTCTAATGATCTTTGTTTCTCTTCTCTGCACTCTTTCTAGAGTCTCAACATCTTTTTTATATTGTGGCGACCAAAATTAAATGCCCTATTCCAAATGTGGTCTTGCCAAGGCCTCATAAAGTGGTATGAATACATCACGTGATCTTGATTCTAACCCCCAGTTGGCCTTGATAAGGCTAGGAAAACTTTGGGTCATTATTGTCAATTAGCTACCTAGATTTTTCTGTCTCTTTCTTTGGCCCTTTTGGGAAAAATGAAAAGGGAAATATTTCCATGCTAACTCCCTAGTACTTTCTGGTTCCTTTCTCTTTTTCCCCCTCTACTTCTCTCTCTCTCTCTCTTTGTGTGTGGGTATATGTATTTCTTCTTAGATGGTTTCATTGACATAGAAAAGATATAATGGACTCCTAGGGGGATGCGAAAAAGAAAAAGAAAAGAACGAACAGTGCGAAGAGGGTCTTATAATTCAGAAGTGGATTTGCAAATCAAAATGTCTTGCCTCTCTGGGATAAATTTCCACATCTGTGGGAACCTCTTATATTTGTATGATGCTTTTTTTGTGTTTGTGTTTTGTTTGGCATGTCTTTAACTCTTTGTAGTATTTCCATACTCTGCCTAAAAGGACATACAACTCACATTCTCCCAAGATGAGAAAAGACAGGAATATAACTCCCCAGCATGTATTTGGTTGTGAGTGCTGATTGTAGTGTAGTTGGTTAAAAACCAACTACTTCCTCAACCATGCAGATACCAAAAAACTCACGTTTATATATGCCTACCACACCCCCACGTGCAAATTAGGGTTGTGCACATCATGCATTTTTAGATTATCTTTAGGTCTTTAGGAGAGAAAAAGTGAACAAAACACCATGCCATTTTTGGTATTTTGGGTGGGGGTGAGATGAGGGACTAAAAATTGTAAGTGGACACATTAAGTATAAATGTATTATTTATGTTGCTCCTTAAAACCTCCCAACCCCCAACATGTCCCAAAGAGCCAATAATGTTGGTTTCACTCATTTAAGGTAAAAGTAAAGGTTCCCCTCGCACATACATGCTAGTTGTTTCCAGCTCTAGAGGGCGGTGCTCATCTCCGTTACGAAGCCGAAGAGCCAGCGCTGTCCGAAAACGTCTCCGTGGTCATGTGGCTGGCAGGACTAAACGCGGAAGGCACATGGAACACTGTTACCTTCCCAACAAAGGGGTTCCTATTTTTCTACTTGCTTTCGAACTGCTAGGTTGGCAGAAGCTGGGACAAAGTAACGGGAGCTCACTCCATTGCGCGGCGCAAGGGATTCGAACTGCCGACCTTTCTGATCGACAAGCTCAGCATCTTAGCCACTGAGCCACCCTTCAAGAAGGCCATAAAAATGATCGACCTGGACTGTGGGTTTTTGTTCCGTTGCTTCAAATCATGGCTTTCTGGAAGCTTAAAGGTTTATTCTACAGACTCGGTAAAATCAAAATGCTGTCGATACAGGTCGTACAAACATTAGACATTAAGCCACTTTGAGTGGTTGGTGTGAATGCACGCATCACCTCTTCATTCCTCTGTTAATCACAGCTAACGGCTCTTTGGTTAAATTTGCAAATAAGGAGCAGCTGCTGTTTTCGCTTAGCACTCAACTGGCAAATTGCCAATATTTCATGTTCTGGTTAACAAGAACCAGAGTGATGGGTTTAGTCATCAGAGCTACCGATCACAGATCTGGTGTGGTGGGATAATTTAACACAGGACAGAGATCAGCAAAAATGATGCGCAAGTGGCCTCACACTTGGGCAGCGGCATAGCTCAAAATAAAAATAAGAACGATTGCAGAAGCAGTGCCTTTCACCAAACAATGGGTTTGGCCTACTTCACGCTGTTTTTCCTAGAAAACAATACTGTCAATCTAGACAATGGAAAACATTGTCAACCTAGAATTAAGGAGGACTTCCCTGACGGTGAGAACAATTAACCAGTGGGATGGCTTGCCTTCAGAAGTTGTAGGTGCTCCATCACTGGAGGTTTTAAAGAAGAAATTGGGAAACCACTTGTCTGGAATGGTATAGGATCTCCTGCTTGAGGAGGGACTAGAAGACCTCCAGGGTCCCTGCCAGTGGTGGGATTCAGCCAGTTTGCACCAGTTTGGGAGAACCGGTTGTTAATTTTCTGAGCAGTTTGGTGAACTGGTTGTTGGAAGAAATCATTAGGGAGAGAAGCAGTTGTTAAATTATTTGAATCCCACCACTGGTCCCTGCCAGCTCTGTTATTCTATTATTCTGTTTTGTCAACACACACAAACTAGGGTGGAGAGAGAGTGACTGGCCCAAGATCACATAGTGGGCTTTGTGCCTAAGGCAGGACTGGAGCTCCTGGTCTCCCAGTTTCTAGCCTGATGCCTTAAACCTCTACACCAAACGGGCTCTCTCTTACTTTGTGGGTTTTTTTAATTCTCAATAATGGGATTCCATTCCATCAGAGCCTCGAGAATCTTACGTGACTGTGAGGATGGAAGAGTAATGCAACGTATGGTGTGTCCGCTGTAGGTTTGTGTCAAAGAGGTGAAAATAAGGCGCAAGAGATTGCGAACACTGAAGATTGCATTGTAGTTAATCTGCCACACAGAACCAAGGCTCTGGCTTTGCTCACTGCAAAGCATTTTGCAAATAAGGTTACGGTGCCCTTAGGAATAGCGCTACGTGATTATATAACATTATTCCCAGGGATGTTTCCGAGTGGAAAATGGATCCATTTGTTCACACCTCCCCCTCCCCAAAAAATTACCAATGTTCTCGGTTCTTATTTGCTGGGGGGAAGGTCATTCTTTCCCTCACCTTTCACTCTGCACCCTCCATTCACTCTCCCTCCCCCAGCAGCTAGTCTCAACCTTGGGGGGAAGTAGCTCTTCTGGGCATCCTTGTAGCTCCAGAGAGGCACGGCTGCTCTTTGTGTTGCATTTCGTTCTTGTGTTATCTGTTGGAAGCCTGTTTTTTGTGGATATTTTTCTTGTGTTCATGACAAGCTGTGAGAAACTGAAATGACAGGTCTAAAAGCAAACATGAATGGGTGGGTGGGGAAGAGATCTATCATTAATTGTCTGACTTAGAACTGAAATGTAAAGGTATCAATAGCTCCTGCTATCATTTCTGGGCTTCTGATGCTTTCCTACCATGCCCACTTCCGTTTATTCACCTAGCTGTGGTTTGAGTTGTGGGGCAATCCATTTCAGTAGTCTCTGGCACTTCTCTTTTCCCTTCAGGATTGGTCAGATGTTCTTTGTTTTAGGTGTCCTTCTTTCCTTCTTTCCTTCCTTCCTTCTTTCCTCCTCCCTCCCTCCCTCCCTTCAACTTCCTTCCTTCCTTCCTTCCTTCCTTCCTTCCTTCCTTCCTTCCTTCCTTCCTTCCTTCCTTCCTTCCTTCCTTCCTCCTCTCTCCTTCCCCTTTTCTTCTCCTCTCCCTCCCTCCTTATTTTCTCCCTCCCTCCCGCCTTTCTCCCTCTTCTTCTTCCCTCCCTTCCCTATCCTCCTTTCTTCCTCCCTCCCTCCTTCCTTTTTCTTTTCTTCTTCCTTCCCTCCCCCTCCCTTCAACTAATTTCCTTTTCCCTCCCTCCCTCCCCTTTTCTTCTCCCCTCCCTCTCTCCTTCTTATTTTCTTCTCCCTCCCTCCTTCCTCCTTCTCTCCCTCTTCTTTTCTTCTGCCCTCCCCTCCTTTCTTCCTCTTCCTCTCCCTCCCCCTCCCTCCTTTTCTCTTCTTTTCTTCTTCCCTCCCTCCCCTCCCCTCCTTTCTTCCTCTCTCTCTCTCTCTCGCTCTCCCTCCCTCCCTCCTTTTCTCTTCTTTTCTTCTTCCCTCCCTTCCCTCCTCCCTTCCCTCCTCCTTTCCTCCCTTCCCTCCCTCCCTTCTTTCTTTTCCTCCCCTCTCCCTCCTCTCAAGGAATGTACATACCGCATTGTCATACATGGTTTTGGGGAAACAGGACAACCTAGTCTACCAGAGGCTAGCTCGCACCGTCTCTTTCATCCAAGTGGCACGTAGAAATGCCCCTCCAATTTGACTGGAGGCGGTACAGCCGGAATGCGCTTCAGAAGTGTTGTGCGCGCCATACACCTGCTTTTAGAGGGAGAGGTGCATCCTCCCAAAGCCGCCTGAACTGGCATTTGTGATTTCTCACCGAATCCTGTGCTTCAAATGCTAATCTGCTGTGTCACTAACAAGTTGTATCATTTGAACCTTGCAGAGGAAGGCATCAATCACGAGTGCAAGCTGTGTAACCAGATGTTTGACTCTCCAGCAAAGCTCCTGTGTCACCTGATTGAGCACAGCTTCGAGGGGATGGGAGGGACATTCAAATGCCCTGTTTGTTTTACAGGTAAGACAGGTGCTCCTAGACAAGCACTCGTACACCTACGTGGCTTGATCCAGAAATGACACACGGGGGAATTTTTAAAACACACTCTTTCCTTTTCATGCAAGCTGGAAGGATCAGGGAGGAGAAACTGTGACATGAAAATAGAATATCCTTTTTTTTTCAAACTAGTAATACCTGGAAGGCAATCTCTTTCCTACCCTTGTACTTTCCACTTTAGCTCATTTAATTCCCCCCATCATAGACTCAAGCCTTTCAATATTGTTTCTAAATAAGTGGAATAATTTACAGTGTGGGACAGAGATTGACCTCAGTATGGAAGAAGGAGAATTGCCAGCCTTCTTAGCTTGCATTGGGGTGATTCTTCTCCAAATATCCTGGGTAAAAAACCCCACAATTCCCAGCTAGTAAGTGGGAGAGGCACAGGGACGATTGCTGTAGGAAGGTTGCCCTGCCCCAAATTTGAGAAATTATTATTTTTTTAATGTTCACGTATGACAGGTAAGTCCTTGACGTACGATTGCAATGGAGCCCTGGATTTCTAGGAAACACGTGTTAAGCGAATTTTACATCATTTTATAACTTTTCTTGCCACAGTTGTTAAGTGAATCATCGTGGTTGTTAGGTTCATAGCATGGTTGTTAAGTGAATCTGGCTTCCCCATGGGCTTTGCTTATCAGATGATCTGGGACCCTGCAACCGTCGTAAGTATGAACCAGTTGCCAACCATCCACATTTTGATCATGTGACCATGGGGAAGTCATTACAAAAGTGTGAAAATGGTCACAAGTCACTTTTTTCAGTGCCTTTGTAACTTTTAAATGGTCACTAAATGAAGTTGAGGGCTACCTGTATATATCTATCCATACTCCATCATAGACACGTCCGTTCAGCATAACATGTCAGGTTAATAAATAAGCCATCATGGCCTGCTTAATGCACAATGCTAAACCATCAACAGGCTCACAAAAAGTGAGTTAAGAACTGCTACTAAGTCACCAATATCTCATATTATGTTTTAGCCTGATAAATAAACTTAGCATCTCTTGTAACTATTACCCGTTACAGAGAAAAGATTAAAAGCTAAACGTTGGTAGCATTAATTCAGTTTAGGTTGGTGCGGAGAGCACTGGAAGGTGAACTCTTTAGACGTCACTAGACGCCTTATTTGCGCGTTGTTTTATAAAAAATTTAAAAAATAGTTAAGTGCCACAGAAACAACTATTTAGCTCTCCTTAACTGCACTGAACTTTCTGTAATTTTTTTTTTTTTGGCTATTAGAGCCGGTTGGGAAAAGAAGCATATATTTTGGGTTGAATCCTCATCATATGCTATAGAGCACTGCACACCAGAATAAGTAGACACAAGGACAGTTTTTCCCTGAACACCATTACTCTACTAAACAAATAATTCCCTCAACACTGTCCAACTATTTATAAAGTCTCTACTACAATTACTAGTAATCTTTTCATCATTCCTTATCACCCCTCCTCTCCCACTTATGACTGTATGACTGTAACTTTGTTGCTTGTATCCTTACGATTTTTATTGACTGTTTCCTAGTATGATTTGATTGCTTATTGTACCCTGTAACTCTTATTAAGTGTTGTACCTTATGATTCTTGGCTTTTGACGAATGTATCTTTTCTTCTATGTACACTGAGAGCATTTGCACCAAGACAAATTCTTTGGCCAATAAAGAATTATATTCTATATGAGTCCCACTGAGATCAGTAAGAAAAAATGGGCATCATAAAACCTCATTGACTGACTTCCTCCATTATGTGAAGACACACAATTGTTGGTTCTCTGTTTTGTTTTGTTTTGTTTTGTTGGCATAGTGCCTACTAATTTATCCAGTGGTTTTAGCTGTGGCCTTTTTTTTAGCATATTCTGGATAAAAACAGCCAGTGGTGTCATGATTAATCAAACACAGTTAAACAAACATTTGGTCCGGTGTTATCTATGTGAATCTAACTTACTTTGGATCTGACCCTTGGTGCTTTATTTTTAAACAAACAAGTTGAAAAGAAAACAAAGACACAACCTATTTTGGATCATTCCCTATAGAAACAGGTTTGCTGGGGTCATATTTATACCAAGTCAAAGGTATAGACAATGTTCAAAGGCAGTGTCCTTGGTTATGGTAGCTGTTCCTTGTTTTTCTGACCTTATTCTTATTTTCTTTTGTTCTTGTTTTTTTTTCTTTAGTTTTTGTACAGGCAAATAAATTACAGCAACATATCTTTGCTGTCCACGGACAAGAGGACAAAATTTATGATTGTTCGCAGTGTCCACAGAAGTTCTTTTTCCAGACTGAACTTCAGGTATGGCTCTTTTTTTTCCTTCCCCTGGTCTCCTGAAAAGGATTGTGTACAAATTCCTTTTGAAGTATCCATTGCGATTATCTGCAAATAATGAATTAATTGCAAACAGGTATCAAGGCAATCTCCATCTACGTTCCTCTGTTCCTCTGATAACAGGAAGTTCTCTTCTCCTCCTTGAGTGCAAATTGCAAAACCTCCTGAAACCAGGCGCCATAAATAAATAAGGTCCGACAAGTTTAATCACTTGCTGTGAGAATTTCTTTTGGCAGCATGCACTGCAATGCAACGGAAGCACAATGTAAATAATTTCTTCCCCTAGTTTAATAATTTAAGGAAGGATTAGCATACAAAAACTCAACCATCATGTTCCCTGTTCTTTCCTTTTCTTCCTTCACTTCTCCTTCCCTATCTCTCTTGAAATTCTGGTTTTCTTTCAGGTGAAGTTACTGACAACCCAAAGGGTTCTTTACCTGAGCATCCAAAATGCTATATATATAGTCATATTATAGACTGGATATGGGTCAAACCTCAGGAAGGCAGTTGTGACTGGAGGAAGCCAGGGGCATAAAGACCTCTCCTTAATACCACAATTCTAATCCTTCCTGTTTGGGGATAAATTTAAGCAAATAGGAAATGCTAGAGAAAAAGCTTGCAGGGATCCTGAAACCAAAACTGTAAAACTTGGATTTCATCCTTTGAGATTCCAAGGTTGTCTCCAAAGTCTTTGGATGGCTAAAGTCCATAAAAAAGGAGAAGGGGAAAGAACAATCATGTTAACTGAACTGAAGGAATCTGAGCGAACTACAAGTGAAATCAAGTCCGTTTTAGTTTTAGCTCCATCTCTTTCTCAATTCAACTTGACTTGCTTTTATGATAATAGTATCTGGACCAGCAAAAAAAAGTCATGCATCCTTAATGTATATTCAAAATGGTGGACATGGGGTTGAGGAATTCCTTCCAACTCGAGGAAGTCCAACCATGGACAATTTTAAGGCTTGTGGACTTCAACTCCCAGATTTCCTAGCTGGGGAATTCTGGGAGTTGATATCCACAGATCTTAAAGTTGCCAACGTTGGAGACTCCTGCTCTACAGATTAACAACATTAAAGCTGATGAATGCAATCCTTCTCTGTCTCATTCAGTGCTACCTGGAGAAGAATGAAACTACTTGGTCAAAGTTTCTCTTCACTCTGCATCAGTAAACTAAGTTCAGCTGATGTCTCCCTAGCTCCCAGATTAATACACAGATTAGAAGGCAGGATTTTGATGTTTCATTTCTCTAGATTTTGCAATGTAACCCAAGCTTCAGATGATTAGGAATTTTTAAAAAAGTGAAATTTAGGAGAAAAGGCCTTCAAGAAGTGAGGCATTTTGCTTTTTAAAAATGGAAAAATCTGGCAGCTGTTCACACGCTGAAGTGAATGTGGAAATGGAGCCAAGGTATGAATGAAGACGTGTGAAATTAACATTGAAATGGACTGACCTGCCCAAGTCTGGCAAATATATACATATGTATAAACAATTCTTCACCAACCTGGCAGTCTCCATGTATGGCGCCTTCCATATATATGTTGGACTCCACAGCTAACAGCTATGAGTGATTTGGAATTCTGGCAGTTATGCTCTGAGCACACCTGGGGACCCACTAGGTTGGAGAAGACTAGCCAAGGTTTGCTTCTGCCAATTCACAGATGAGATGGGAAGCCTGTGGCTCTTCTACTTTCGTCTACAGATTCAGTTCGCATGATTAAATCTTGCTCAGTTAACCAACAAATGCTAAGCCACAAAGAAATGAAATGGAAATGATTTTAGCAGAAACTCTTTATGTATGATGATGGTGGTTGGATACTACACTAAGAAAGATTCAGACACATGGAAAAATATTTTTTAAAAAACAAACAAGGAAATGAGAAGAATGAAGGAATTGGAAATTGATGGAAGGGAAGGAAGAGTTGGCTCTTCAAATACATAGAAAAAGTAGAGATCTTCACCCTTTTAGGTCCAAAGCCAAAAAGATAATCTCAGAGCAAGAATGAGTCTGCATTCTACACCTGCCTGCACCTGTTTAAAGAAGCTGTGTGTTTTCCCAGGCTTGCAATAGTAGGTAGACAATTAAGCCAAGAACAAAGCGAGATGAGAGCTTCAGGTTTGTCACCTCCTTAATTGTGCATTTTCCTGGGATTGCACTGCTACTGTGTGAGCTCTGGAAAGGATGCAGCTTCTTGAAGGAGGCGTCCACAGGAGCATTGTGTGCCTGTTTTGAGGAAAGATTTTGGATTTGGATTTGAGGTTCTTCACATCCCTGTGGGGGGGAGGGAGGGGGGGAGGGAGGGGGGGAGGGAGGGGGGGAGGGAGAGAGAGAGAGAGATTATGCCTCTGAAGATATGGAACTATGGGTAGAGTTATAGAAAGACCTCAGATACATGTGAGAAATGCCTTAATATTAAGAATAGGTTAACCAATGACTGAGAGATGCAGTGAGCTTTCCTTTGCTGGACAGCCATCTTTTCTGGCACCTTCAAATAAATATTTTGCATCTAACAAGATGGTAGATTTCTGTGGCCTAAACATTCCCTGGTCATCTTCAGAATCTCATATGAGTATTGCAGTGGTAGGATTCAAAAATGTTTACTACTGGTTCTGTAGGCATGGCTTGGTGGGTGTGGCAGGGGAAGGGTACTGCAAAATCCCCATTCCCTCCTCACTCCACTAACCTGCTTTCCAGTTCCATTCTCCTGTGCAGGGCAACCAAAGGAGACTCAGCCGATCAGCTGGGACTCAGGAGGCAGAGAAGAGATGGGGACGGGGCGGTCAGAGGTGGCATTTGCCGGTTCTCTGAACTCCTTAAAATTTCCACTGTCAGTTCTTCAGAACTGGTTAAAACCTATTGAATACCACCTCTGGAGCACTGCCTACATGGGCACCAAGATAGGTGTGCAGATATGGTATAAACCCACATGTGGGTTTAATAAAGGTAGACCATTTGTAGTTCAGGGTTTACATGAGGGGTTGGTGCTCTCCGAGCTTACTTGTTTTCTTGCAGATGTATCTTTATCTAAACTAGGTATCAACATCATCATCATTGGTTTTTCCATCTCTTCCATTGCTTGACAACGCAGACCAGTGATGGTCTCTTTTTGCTGGTTGCCCCAAGCCTAGCCCATGAGTGGACCGCTTTGGTCCTTGGTTAATCATGATTCCAACACGTACAGCAGGGTTGGGTTGCTTCTAACCCAAATGACCCAGTTAAATTCTTTTCCTTCTGCAGTTCTTTAAGGTTGTGTTTTGAGGTTGGGATTTTTGTGTGTGTGTCTGTTTTTAATCTTGCCTCGCCATTTCACAGCAGGGGGGTCAGTGACAGCTGCAGTTCGTGTTCCCCTGATGCTTCTAAATACCTGAGGCCAGCCTCTGGCACAAGAACTCCGGGCATTCCCTCTTGGAGGCCTGCACCCTCCTGTTCTAGCAATCTGTGGCTGAACAGATGTGAGTTTGGCTCTGTGCAAAAAGGACGGGGTTTTTTTTTCTTTTTCTTTTTAAAGAGAGTAGGTCCTAGATTAGTCGCTACTAAAATAGCCTCCAAGAGGCAAGAACTGACCTTCACCAAGGTGCTTGCTCAGAAGTGAATCAGCATTCCGGTGTTGCATCCTTCCTAAATTCCAACATTTTGGTTTCTTTCTTTCTTTCTTTCTTTTTTCCAAAGGAGTTTTTAAGAACGATTACCCCAATCGTTCTCTTTCTTGGCATGGTTCGCTCTTTGTATGTTAATAGGCTCTAAAATTCTTCCCCAATATCACTCCAGTTTCCTTTCGGCTTCTTAGATTGAGAAGCTATAAAACACAATGCCCTTAAACTTCACCAACAATGGCCGGATGTATGCATATGTGTATGTTTTTTTTCCTTTTCTCCAATTCCCAGGCTGCCACCTCTTCTCTCCTGCTGTCAGGCGGTGGAAGGGAGGGTTGGTCTTTTCACTTTGTTGATTTTTGTGTTCATTCTGCCTCTCAGGGATTCTCTCCGTTCACCTTGTACTGGCAATCGCATTTGCATAAGTTACAAAAGTTTTAACTGTACCTTGTTAATATTTGAATAGAGTTGGCAGATGCATTTGGTGGGTTTTTTTTTTTCTTCCTTAGTTCAGCTTAGTTTCCGTGCCGTTTACATCCTGGTTTGAAAACAAAACCTAGTCAGTGACTTTATTGCAACCGTTAACCAGCACAGATAAATTCAAGACTGTGATTCGGGAAAGGTTGATGATTTTTTTTAAAAAAATCAAAATGGGAGAGAGCTTCCCCCCTACCCTTGTTCCTTTTTTGCCATTTTTGTAGCAGTCACAAATCATTTTTTTTAAAATCAAACCCATATTTTGAGGGCGGGAATGTGCTTTATTACAAGAGTGCAAGTGATTCAGATGCGAGGACCTGGGGTGTGGCACGAAGGCAACACAGCCAGAGACAAGGTACGAGTCCTTTTATTTGCTCCAACTTTGCCCCCAATGTTTCAGTTATTCTCCGGCCTGGAGAAAAAAGCTCTCCCACAAAACTGCAACAGCCTCTGGCTGCAGATACTCCAGTCCAAACGCTGTAAGCAGAATGACTGCAATTAATCACTCCAGCAGGGCAAGGTAAGGAGTCCAAGAAACGAAGAATCACAGCAATAATTCCAGCAAGGCAAGATAAGCACACAGAAGCACAGCCGTAATTCAAACAGTCAGGAAGAATGCTAGGAATGCAAGCCACAACTCTCAACACTAGAATTCAGCGTTCGTTCCCAACAAACATCCCTCCCAACTGCCTCTCCTTTAAACTCCATCCCCAGGTGTGCCTTATGAAGGAAATCAGGGCCCTTTCCTTCCTCATAAGCCACTCACGTTGCTCTCTTCTGCATTCTTCCCTGAGCACCCTAGGATGAAGAGGGGATGGGCCTTGGTCTTCATCTGAACTCCCTCTCCCTTGTTCTACCTCTTCCCTGCTCTGCCCAGCCAGACTTTGCCCTTCCCCACTTTCCTCCACGGCCAATGGAGCCACACTCCCATTCCCTGTCAGCTGTTCATCTTCCTCCTCGGAATCAGATTCCAATGGGGGCATGACATCAGGCATGCAAAGGGACTTGCCTCTAAGAAGAGGATTAAGTTAACAGATGAAAATATCTGTTGCTGAGAGATGAGCTGGATCCAGGATCCTCTCTGAACTTGGTGGTTTGCTTGCAGAAATGTCATGACAGGTAGTCCTCAACTGTGAGGACCTGGGAAGCAGCACACACATAATAAATTCCCAAACGTAAATAAATTTCCTTTAATGCCTCCAACTTGGCCTCACTGTTCAACTGTTCACAATTGGAGATTAATCTCTTTCCAAAATAGTCTCCAAATGAAAGAAATACAGTCCAAACTCAAAGAAGAGATAACAGAGAAATAAAAAAGAAAAACTGCACTGAAGGAATTTCCATGACAGACCAGGATAATTAATTACAAACTTCAAGAAGATAATAAGGCACAGTCTGTTGAAAGAATGCCAACCAAAATAAACCTCAGCCAGAAATAAAAGAAGAAGCTTTGCTTCTAGCAATACTGTGTTTTAAACACCTCTCCTTTATACTGTTGCCCCCAGCTGCAGCCAATGAGGGGAATCATGGCCGCTTCCCCTCCCATAAGCCATGTTGTTCCCTTCTCCATTCCTCCCTGCGTGCCCTAGGATAAAGAGGGGATGGACCTGGGTCTTCCTCTGGCCTCTGCCCTTCCCCAGCCTCCTCCACAACCTCCGGAGCCACACTCCCTGTTGGCTGTTCCTCTACTCCCTTGGAGTCAGACTCCAACACGGGCATGACATCAACGTACAACAGTTCGCTTAGTAACTATTCAAAATTACAACCCTGAAAAAAGTGGTTTATGACCATTCTTCGCATTTAACAGCTCTTGCAAGCATCCCCATGGTTACATGATCAAAATCCAAACCCTTGGCAACTGACTCCTATTTATGATGGTTTCAGTGTCCCAGGGTCATATGATCCCCTTTTGCGATGTTCGGAGAAGCAAATTTCATGGGAAAACCAGATTCACTTAACAACCGTGTTTCTAATTTAACAAATGCAGTGATTCACTTAACATACAATTCATACAATACATTGGGAAGCAGCTAATAGATACACACATTTATGGAAACTAAATGTGACCTCCTGAATGTTAATAAAAGATGAGGAGGCATTAGAAGGGAAGTGGTGGAGGTTAGATATATTTTGCAGCTGTAGGACGAGATTTAATGAGGACTTAAATTAGCTAAAATAGGATAAATTTCTGCTAAGCAAATAATTTGCTGTACTTCGTGGAAGCTTATTTATCCACAAGTAGAAGGACTTGACAACTATGGGAATATGTTGGCTCGAGTTAATTTTAAAGGAAATGTTAAAGCGGGGAAGAAAGCCGTCTACTTTTGTATCAAAGAAGAATAGATCCCTCATAAATTAGCCTTAAATTCCTTCAAACATCTCCTTACAGCTGCTTAATTTGCTGGTTGGGTAGAATTCATATGGAACTACTAAAAGGGGAGGATTCCTGCCTCTTTTCTCAGAAATAAGTCCCAATTTGATCAATGGATTTAGACTTCAATAAATAAGCTCAGAACAATCTTTTAATGGGCAGTTTCCAGACTGACAAAAAAAAAAAAAAAACCACATAAGAGAGAATCTGTTCTAACGTATATTGAGCATGCATTAATTGCAAATAGGAAATTCCATTTCTGTAATCCTTATAACTTCATCCCTTTCTTCTCAATAAACCTTGTTAAAGAAAAACCCAAGAATTGTGTATGGAAAAGGGAGCACAAGCCAAGAGCTTCAACAGATCCTTCACTCAAATGATGCTGGGATCATAGAACAGCTCTTGAATCCTTAGCTATTGACTATGATTCTTAGTCAATCGAACTGTGACCTAAACCCATCTGGAAAGTACTCAGTTGGCCAAAATTGCCGTAGAAGATTCAGTCTGCTCTTATGACTGCCTTCACTGAATATTGAAGTCCTGTTTCCCACAATAATATTGTTTCTAATATAAAAAGCATAGACCCAGAACGTTTTCATGTCATGACAATTAAACATGGTTTACACACTTGCTCTTTAATTATCTATTTTCTAATATGTTAAAAATTACAAGTTGGTCACAACATTGGGAGATAGTTACAATCAGAGGTGGTATTCAGCAGGTTCTGACCCGTTCTGGAGAACCGGCAGTGGAAATTTTGAGTAGTTTGGAGAACCGACAAATACCACCATCTATTCTCTGCTCCGAGTCTCAGCTGATTGGCTGGGACTTCTTTTGTTGCCCTGCACAGGAGAACGGGGCTGGAAAGCAGGTTAGTGGGGTGGGGAGGGAATGGGGATTTTACAGTATTCTTCCCCTGCACGCCCACCAAGCCACACCCACAGAACCGGTTGTAAAAAATTTTGAATCCCACCACTGGTTAGGCATTACCCAGACCTTGGGTGAACTACAGATAACTTTGGATCTCAGGTCATGTATCTCTATGTTAAATGATCATTATCTGCTAGAAAAGTGACAGTTAACCAGGTTCCATAATGAAACTATAATCAAGCAACTGTGCATACAATTTATTATGAATTGCTGTTTGCCCCTTAGGGACTCCTCCAACTATGTAAGCAAACAGTGGGTTCGTCTGGCTGCCTTGGACTGTCAGACAGTTTTCTCCTTGAGAATGAGAGCTGTTTATTATAAAATACAGTGTACTGTTTATCACTGTAGTTATAATCTTCTTGGAGCCTTTGTTAATTTTCTGATTGAGTCAAAGTGATAAAGCTGGAATATTCTCAGCAAGGAACAGAGCACCAGGCCAATATTTGCTGGCTTGGAAACTAAGCCTGGTTGGAGCTGATTAATTCTTGAATGGAAGATTTCTAGGAAATTCTAGGATTATAGAAACACTAGGAATTCAAGAAAAATATCCTGTAAACAGCCATGGCTGTTTGCATACTGTTTTGATATTGTTGCTCATTTCCAGAAAACCTCAATCAGATAAGCTCTCGAAGGCAGACTCAGATCTGTCATGCTTATCTGGAAGAAAACCTTACTTTTATTTTCATGTTTAGAAATATGCATTATGATTTTGTTAGCAAAATGGCTATCGTCGTGATTGATGGAGAGCAGAGAAGAACTAATTTTATTTCAGTTTTTATTTTAATTTCAAGAGTTCCCCAAATGAGTTTCAGCTATCAAGTTTAGAATTTCTTTTAGGAGACCTTTTTCCTTTCTTATGCATGTATTAAAAGTTGACTTGGAGTTTCCATGCTACATTCCATGCTATGGATGGAGGGATGGATGGATGGATGACACAGAGATGGGCCTTTTTCTGCATGTAAGACCGTCCTCCCAAATTAGATCTTTCTGGCTCCATAAGCGTCTTTCAACTTAGTTTGTTGAAGGCATTTTGGCTTATTGATCAATATAGGCAATACATTTTCTATGGAATGAGATCTGCATCTCAGAGGGCAACGTTGGGGTTCTTTTTGCTTTCCACAGGATTGCTATTTTTATGTTAGTTATTTTTGCAGTTCTGCTGTTGGGTATGATTATTTTTAAAATAGATTATGAAGGCTATAGGTTATAATACAGAATTGCACTTGGGCGTTGCTCTTGTCAAGAGTTGGGCAGTGGCCTTTCTCTGCTTTTCCTGTTGAGTTCCCAATCTATTTACTTTGTTGCACAGAACTCAATCCTTGCAGAATAAACCAGCCTCTGTAAAATCTATTTTGGTTTTATTTTTTGACACATCAGAGCATGATACAAGAACTGTTTTGTTTTTTTTTTTAAAAAAGGGAATTCTTACTTGTTTTTAAAGATTACCGCTTCTAGTAGCACCTTTTTCTTATAAAAATTGTTTTTTTATTAAAAGCTATAAGCTGTCATGATTTACAACTCACATAAGCATGTGTCATAGATTCTAATAAGATTCCTGGTACTATATATCACATATCCCTCACACCTGGAAAATTCCAAATAAGCCTTCCAACTGCTAGACAGTTGCACAGGCCACACCTTTTGCTTAGATATTCCAGTGATTTTAGAGGCTGTTATCATATTCTAGTAATTTGCAGCCTTTGAGAAAATTCAAATTGAAGGGAAGAGTAAACTGAGACAGTCGCTTGGGGTCTTTAATCAAAAGGGTGGGCCCAGACTTTCTTAATTATCCGAAAACCGCATTAAGCAAATTATGAATGAGTGTGGTAAAATTTGCAAAGATGTTATAGGAGAGTTGTTAGTCTATGAGTCTCTTTCCGCCCCACTGTTTTGTGACGAGCCATCACCTAACGAATGAAATATTTGTGTTTAAAAGATTAGTTCCTACTGTTTGCTTGCATGCTGCTAATCATACCGTTCCGTTTGAAATGATGGCAGCCAAAATTAACTCAAGGAATAGAACAGCAAAAGGATGGCTCAGGTAAGGAGGAAGGTATTTTCCTCCTTGGGAAGAAGGAAATAGCTTCCCTTCCTTCTTATCTGAGTCATCTCTTCCCTAGCCCAGGGGTGTTCTTTTCGTTCTTTGTTCTTTTTTTGATGGTTTGTGGGAGGCAGTAAATTCAGGCTTTATTCAGGGTTGGAGGTTAAGTCAAGCCACCAAATTGTTGGAGCCTTTGTATTCCACCATTATTGTATTTATAAATAACTCAAGGTGACAAACCCATCCGAAATATTTCCCTCCTCTACTTTTCCCCATAACAATCTTGTGAGGTGAGTTGGGTTGAGAGAGAGAGAGAGAGTAACTAGTCCAAGGTTACCCAGCTGGCTTTCATGACTAAGGTGGAACTAGAATTCCCGGTCTCCAGGTGATTGGCACAAAGTTATCCAGCTAGCTTTCACACCTAAAGTGGGACTAGAAGTCATTGGCTCCTGGTGACTGGCCCTAAGTCACCTAGGCAGCTTTCATGGCTAAGGTACAATTAGAACTCACAGTCACCTTTTTTCTAGCCTAGTGCTTTAGCCACTCTTCCCCAGAAAAAGATATAAGAGAATTTGGTGCTATCTTTGAAAAACATAGATTTTTTTCGTTACTCAGGGTTCTACTTTGCTTTTGTGAAGTATTACTTTTCTAGCAACCACACTGGAATTTCAGGTTTCGTATGTCTGAATTAAGCCAACTGAACCATTGAAAATTGTGCCACAATTCCAGTGTCATGGTTCCAAGGCTCCATTTGTTTGCACAGAAGCAAGGACAAACTCCTCTTTATTCCAAATGGTGCAAAATACCAGCTTGTTCATTAGTATAATTTGTATTGTAGTTTACAGTTTGTGCTTGGCTTAGAAATCACACCTCAAGAGATGGTTTTTTTGGAGAGAAATGACAAAACTTGTTCTAAATTGGATGGGAAAACATTTATTCCATACATAATTTCTGGAAGGCTCCATAAAGCAATGAGGATCCCTGTTTTCCATTTCAGCTGCTCTTAAAACCCATTTCCAATTTTTTCCATAAAGGAAAGATTCCCTCAGAACCATTATTGTTTAATTCATTTAAAACAAAACCCCAAAAAAGACATTGTTTTGTTCTTACAAGGAGATAAGAGTTGGTGTAACCACACAATTCAGGCTTTTTTTTTTTTTTAAAGAGGATTATTACAAAGGGGCTTGGAGCATTTTACTTAATTTTTAATTATTATTAGTTATAAAACAAATAAGTTACAAGGAAAACAAAATCTCTTCCAACCCTTTTGCTGAGTCTCAGTCAGGCCCCATCAGATAATTATAACTAACATTAATTAAAAATTTACATTGCTCTAGGCATTTAACTTTCACTTCTAGTATGTTTTTGGCTGCAAATTCGTCATATGTTAGAAGGCATTCTGCTTCTCTAGAATTTTCAAAGCCTTTAGAGAATATTTTAATGGTATTAAAACCTCATACTTCCATCTTAGCCTCTTGCCCAGGGTGGAATATAGAGAGGTCAAAGGGCTACTATAGAAGGACAGTTTTTTTCCCCTCCAGCCTGTATGATTAATTCTTCAATTTGCTTTTTTAAACATCTGCACCAGAGGTGATAATTCAGCCAGTTCTGACCAGTTCTGGAGAACTGGTAGCAGAAATTTTGAATAGTCTCATCTGCCATCATCAGGCTTCTATATAGTGTTCGTCTGTATAGAGTGGGACCTCGCCAAAACGTTGCCAAGATAGTCTTAATCTTACACGGGAAAAGACCTGAACACACCTAGACCTACATACCTGTACCCCTGAAAATGTACGAAAACACACACACACACACACACACACATGTTTTACAGAACAGCTCCCTCTATCAGGATAACCCATTTGCTTGGCATATCCTTCTAATGGAGCTGCTATTTCGAAATAGGTATTTAAAAGTCCATACATAGCTTAGCGTTATAATGCATGTCAGATCCTAGCAGAAAAAAGGGCAGGTGTGGCAGAAGAAAACCAGGTGGGAACCATAGATTAAATTGCGCAAACATGCCCAAATACGTTGTGCCTGGGTTTCTTTCCCCCAACACAGCAGAGCTGGCATTGAGAAGGGGCCTCTCAACCCGAAAGAGAAAACGGGGAAGAGTCGAGAACAGAGAGACAAACTTACCAGATTTGCCCGTTGAAACCTATGGCTGCTTGACATTTTCTGCCTCCGGGGCAAAAGTCCAAACAACATCGATGCAGGCACCTTGCCATCCCAGCAGATGGGCAGGCACGGACACTGCCAAGAGACAATGTGCAGCTTCTGGTCATAAAAGTCCGAATGTCTGGCCCCAGCAGCGGAGCCTCCAGACTCAGTGGCACAGATATATATATATATATACATACACACACACATTCTGATAAATGTTCTCGTGAAGAGTCTGGTTCGGCCTTTTTCAGAACGATGGGCGTATTTAAAAAAGGAAAGGAATTCACGCAATGCATGTTCAAAAAGACGCTTGGAGAAAGTCTAGGGCAGGGATGGCTAACCTTTTCCACGTTGTGCGCTGAAAATACATGCAGGCAGGTGCCTCCATTCATAATGCAATGCATGTGTCACCCCCCCCCCCGCCTTCCTGCACAGGCATGCACACACACCCCTGCACGCTCAGCATTATGCCTCTGTGCTTGTGCAGACAACCCCCTGCTGTGCACCACTGCACATAGACACACGCAACCCTCCCCTCCCATGTGTCCCCCACTCCCCGTGCATGTGTGGCAGATGCGAGATCTTGGATTCAGTTCCAAAATATCTGAAGCACCATTTGAATACCATAAAGCATTGACAAAATTATCATGAATCTCAGTATAAGAGGCAGCATGGAATAGCTTACATTCTGAGATAATACCTTTAATATTTATAAACATCTGCCTATCTCAGGTCTTCCCTTCCTTCCCATGGTCGCACAGTGATTAGAATGCAAGACTCCAGGCTAACTGCCAATTGCCAGGAGTTCGATCCTGACCGGCTCAAGGTTGACTTAGCTTTCCATCCTTCTGAGGTGGGTAAAATGAGGAGCCAGATTGTTGGGGGGCAATAGATTGACCCTATAAACTGCTTAGACAGGGTTGTAAAGCACTGTAAAGTGATATATAAGTGCTATTGCTATTGCTATACCATTAATTAATTGAATTTAGACTCAAATCAAAATTTGGACCAGGTGTCGCTTCCCCCCTTCCCCCACAAACTCTTCAGAGGCTCAAAGGTAATCAAGCTGCTTCACACAGACTTGACTTTGTAAGTAATTTTCCATTTAGCTACCTGAATTGAATCTGTTTGAGTTCAGAAAAGCTCTTTTGCAGAGACTCCAAAGTATCCAGATTAACTCACAGTCATTCATTACAATTCACCACGCTCTGCAAACTTTCCTTCTCGGGATGGCCTCTTCAGTGCTGAGATTCTGTCCTGCTGCTGTACAACTGACTCCCTAAATCAAAGATTCACGCTGTCCTAATCAATAGCAATCTTATATCAAATCAAATCTCGCATTAGCTTTTCTCTGCTTTTCTCTCCGAATAGCAGCAGCTTTCCATGATCTTCAGTAGAAGGTCCTTCTTCTTTTGATCTGCCTTTCTTCAGAAACCAAGGACTTGACCTTGTAACTTCTCTGTTCCCAGGATGTTAAAAATATATATATTTTTTACTTTCTAGTCACCCAAACTAGAAAGGGTAACTGAGAAAACAAATCTTAGCTACCCTGACGCATCCAGCACATTACAAGAGACACAATCCTGTCCATATAAAATCCAAATTAGGAGAATATACCATAAAGAAATTGTATCCTATGGTCTACCTCGGGTGTGTTCTGATCTGACACAACAAACCCACTATAGTTGCAATGTTCCCTTTATTAGGAGTGCCAGATAAAATCCCAAAGGCCTACAAGGACTGTTCTCCGTCTCCCTCTCTCCCTCCCTCTTTCACAAGTCTGTGTGGCAGGGAGATGAATAGTTGTCTTCCACATCTATTCATCTCCACCTCCTGGCTTTTATCCCCAGAGCTAAGGTGGGGCTTCGCTAGCAGTGGTGGCTCTTCCATCCCAAGGATCAGCCCATAGATTTCCACTGCTCTCCTCTCCTCTGCTTTCTGTGCATCCATGCGTCAGGCACTGAATCCAGCTGTTCCTCCTCTTTCTCATCAGCCACTCCAGGCCTGGGGGCTGTGGACTCTCCATCTGAGGGCTGATGGCCGGCCCAGGTTCTGCCTCTGCCTCTGCCTCTCTCTCAACTCCAGTCCCTCTTCCCCCTCAGAGCTCTCAGGCTGCCTTGATGCTTATCCTGACTCCCATGCTTCCTCCTTCGATTCGGCTGCTGGAGAGGCCGGCGGCTAACAGGCTGCAACAAGGTAATGCTTGACATACGACCACAACTGAGCCCAAATTTTCTGTTGTGAAGTGAGACAGTGGTTAAGTGAATAATGTCCCCATTTTACGACCTTTCCTGCAACAGTTGTTCAGTGAATCATTGCAGTTGTTAAATTAGTAACACGATTAAATGAATCTGGCTTCCCCCTTGACTTCGCTTTTCAGAGGGTCTCAAAAGGGGATCTCATGACCCCAGGACACAGCGATTGTCATAAATACATATCCATGTCTGAATTTTGATCATGTGATCATAGGACTGCTGTGACAGTTGTAAAGTGTGATTTTTTCGGTGCTCTTGTAACTTCAAATGGTGACTAAATGAGCTGTTATAATTCAAGAACTACTTATACCACAGCTACATTTGACTTGATATGACAGAATTGTAAATCTCTTCCATCCTACCCAATAGGCTGATTGCAATCATTCCAGAAGCTTCTGTGTATGAGGTCCATATTTGACCTATGAACGTCAAAATGTGGCCACAACTTTACCGGTGAGGAAAGAATATCTTATTTCAAACCTTTCCTGATTCAAGAACTATGGTGAACTTCAAAGGTCTACCTTCATAATTGTTTTATTCTGAGCTCTAAAAAATTAAACCTTAAAAGTGTCCTTCAGAGGGGGTTGGAATTGCCCTCAGGTCCTGTTAAGGTTAAGATCCCATGACACTTATCTTTCTCTGCATTTAATTGGTTTGCAGAATAGCTGAACCGTCTTGCTGATAGCTCCCTGCCATTGTTCTCTGTTAGTTAATAACATCATTTGGAAAATAGCCATAAAACCCAGCATAAATATAGTTAGATACGGGACATCCAATTTCAAAACAGCAAGGAGAATCCGTGTCGGACAGCAACTAAAAGCATGGTCCACAATTTCAAAATTCCTGAGTTCACTTCTCTACTTGACTACAATTTCATCAGGTGTTGGGAAATCTTCTGTTTTCAGGTCTTCCACAACATTATTATGTGACGAACAATACTCCACTGCCTGACGATTGTTGCAAAGAAGTATAGTGTGTTGCCTTGCACGCATGGCTTCGTGGTGATCTTGTTACACAATTTGAAAAATTTCAAAATATTGTTTCTGATTGTAGGTTAAAATTACCGGTGGTTCTTCAACTAATTGGGAACTTCTTGGAGTTAATTTAAAAAAAAAAAAATCACCACTGGCTGAAATTAGAAATTTCCAATGTTTCAGTGTTAAAGGAAAATGGAGCCTTGTATCCGAAGTAAATAAAAAATAAAACCAAGCAAGATTTGGCTTCTCCATTTAAATAATTTTCACAGAGGGGTGATTGAAAAGATCAGGGGTGGGATGCTACCGGTTCTGCCCAGTAGTAACACTGCTTGAATCTCACCCCTGGAAAAGATATCCAAAAAGATCCAAGCAGAAAATGCTAAAGAGAAAATGCCAGTGTCCCAAAATCATGCCATCCCCTTTTGCAAGCGAAGTCAAAGGGGAAGCCAGATTCACTTGATAACTGTGTTGCTAACTTAACAACTGCAGTGATTCACTTAACAACTATGGCAAGAAAGTCGCAAAATGGGGCAAAACTCACCTAACAAACGTCTCATTTAGCAACAGAAATGTTAGGGTCAGTTGTGATCATAAGTCAAGGACAACCTGTAAATGAGTCAAGAATTCACTTCTGATGTCTGTAAAAGAATTCAAATGGATATCTTCCTTTTATTCTACCCCAATGGCTAAAACAAATGATAGTAATAGACTTACAACCAGAATAAAACATACATTGTGAACAATGGGTTTGCCTAAGAATTGGAGCATTTGCTTAACCACTGCCGCCCTCCAAAATTGTAAAATGGGGCCAATCAAATGATTATCTGCTTTAATGTCCAACACGACCTACCACCATAGCTCCAGGCTCACTTATGGTCATACAGTCGAGGGCCCACGTTAGTTACTAGAACAACAAAAGTAGGCTGATTGTCCAGACAAGCTATCTATATTTGATTGTTTTCAGAGGATGTGTGTGTCTCATCATTAAATATAATAGGTCTCAGCTGCATTTTGATCACTGAAGCATGCACACAATTCATCACAGCAAATTACGTACGTCTTCATAACTTTTCTTTCTGCTTTCTTGGGCTGGCACTTTTAGAGAACAACAACAGAACATGTATGGTGGGAGATGTTCTCTCTGCACACACACACACACACACACACACTTTTGTTTTGCTGAACAAAGATTCAAGAATTTAAAAGAGAGAGAGAGAGAGAGAGAGAGAGAGAGAGAGAGCATTCCACACTCCCTTTTCCCGGAGTCTTGCAAAACTAGCTACCGTGATCCCAAGGCACATTCATTATTTATCTGTTTTAGGGAGTTTCTTGTCTGCAGTAAAAGATGGAGATGTTCACTTTGACATCTCTCTTTGTGCCAGCAGCTCTGATAGAAGTTAAGCATGTTTTATTTTTTATTTTATAAAACCTACAGCCATTTTTTTTGAAAGGAGAAGGAGGAATTACAAGCAGCATGTTTCTCATGGAAGCTTTGGCCCATTCAACTTGCTAAAATCTATTTGTTCTTTCATAGAATTAAAACTGACTTTGGGGAAGGGAAGGATCCGTTCTATATTTCTTAAGGGATATGGGGGGGGGGGGTTTGAGGGAGAGGGAACAGCAATCTTGCCTTTGGCTAATTTCAATGAGAGATCCCCCAAACTCACAGTTCTTAAAAAAAAATATGGCAGCAGAACTTCAGGCTAGTCTAAAATGAATGCTATGTGAAGAATGCTTTCTGTCACCACATGAGCAAAAAAGAGCAGCTCCTTTGTTGATTCTTGCCCTTATCTTAGAAGATGTTTAATCCAGTGATGAAAAACTTCTGACTCTTACCAGAGGGCAGGATGAGAAGTAAGGGGTGGAAGCTTGTTCAACAGAGATCCAACTTAGAAGAAAGAAGAAATTTCCTGACAGTGAGAATCCTAAAGGTGCTTTTTTTCAAGAGGCCATTGGACTTTCTGGTTTTTTCTCTGGAGATGTTTCCCTTCTCATCCAAGAAGCTTCTTCAGCTCTGACTGGATGATGGATGGGGAATTGAAACCAGTCAGAGTGTCAGCTGGTGCTCCGTTCAAAATCCAAGAAAGAAATACTTAGACTCTTGTAATTAGAGAAAAGATATCTGTTACTGGAAGTCAAGTGGTAGCAACAAGAGAATTCTGAATCTGAGGGAATAGTTCAAACGGTTCTCCCAATTAAAAGTGGTGAACCTCATCATGTGGACATTTTCAGGTGGTGATGATTAGCTGACCTTGGCTTACTCAGATAAAGGTTTGCAGGTGCGCAGAGAAGAGAAAGCTAAACAAGAAATAGAAACCCTCCTCAGTTTATACAATATTAGTTAATTACACCTCCAGCCCATTTCCCAGACCTTTCCCCCTTCCTCCCTCCATGACTCATGACAGCCAGAAAGAAGATCTTGAAGGCTGACATAGAGCTGAAGAAGCTTCTTGGATGAGAAGCTAAACATCTTCAAAGAAAAACCAGAAAGTCCAGTGGCCACTTGAAAAATGCACCTTTGGGACAATCTTGACCAGGATGACTGAGAATTTCCATAGACATTTAGTACTGATAGTGAAAACAATTAATCAATGGAATAACTTGCCTTCTAGAGTTGTGGATGCACCATTGCTGGAGGCTTTCCAGAAAATATTGGACCAACATTTGACCAGGACAGTATAAGGATTCGTGCTTTGAGGGCAGGAGGTTGGGATAGAAGACCTTTGAAATCCCTTCCAGCCAGTGGTGGGATTCATTTTTTTTTTACTATTGGTTCTATGGGCATGGCTTGGTGGACATGGCGTGACTTGGTGGGTGTGGCAGGGGAAGGATACTGCAAAATCCCATTCCCTCCCCGCCCCACTGACCTGCTTTCCAGCTCCGTTCTCCTGTGCAGGGCAACCAAAGAAGACTCAGCCAATCAGCTGGGACTCAGGAGGCAGAGGATAGATGGGAGTGGGGCCAGTCAGAGGTGGGATTTACCGGTTCTCCAAACTACTCAAAATTTCCACTACCAGTTCTCCAGAACTGGTCAGAACCTGCTAAATAGCACCTCTGCTTCCAGCCCTAGGATTATATGTTCTATGTTCATGACAGCTCCATGGGGTGATTGTATAAAAAAGTGGACTCAATGTTTTCAAGGTTGAAATAGGTTCTCTACCATTGTCCTGTTCTTTTGTCAAAGAGTTCCTGGCCATCAGAAGCAATTGGAAATGTCAGCGAGCGTTGCATTCCCAGCATCGTATATCTCAATGTCCAAACAACAGAGAGAAAGAGAGCGGGTTTATTTTTAGACCGAGAAATCTGTGCCTCTTTGAGTTGATTGCCTTCCACAGAAAAGTGAAATTCCATCCTCCAGCATCAAACAAAACTGACTTTTTACTATGTATGGCCTTTGAGCCAGAAAGCACGACAATCAAGTAGACCTGTAATTATTGATTGTCGTCCACATCTCTTTGGGAAGCCTGTCCTTCCGTTTAACGACTTATTCCTATTATCTTTTTTGCACAAATGTGGCATTTTGCCCACCCCTGGCCACGTATTCCTGCCTGCCAGTGGTGGTTTAAATCTTTCCTACTCTATAAAAAGTTCCCCTTCCTTTATAAAATGACCCCATGCTTAGAGCTGCCTTCCAGAAGGGAGAAAAGTGAAATTCAGTCATATTGGCCCAAATCTGAACTGGTTTTATCTCTTGTCATTCAGATGTGAGACAGGCAAAGATGGCCTCCCAGGTTGCTCTTTGGGAGGCTGTCAAGGCAGAGAAACCAAGGTCTGATTTTTCACAATGTTCGGTTTCAAAGCACCCCTGCAGCCAATGGTGCCTCGGCGTTGGTTCGCTCTACAGAGGATGTGATTAAAGGAAGCCTATGCTGGCCTTTGAAATCAGCCTTCTCTTCCCTTATTCCGATGGATATGGCGGCATCCAAAATCTCTGGAGTGCAGAAACCAGAACTCAGAGAGGGTCAGGCAGAACAAAAGTAAAGGGCATCATTTAGAACTAAAAGGAGAAGCCAAAGGCTTGTTTCAAAATATATGTATTAGAGGGAGAAAGATGCTACCGACATCGACTTAACAGACAGCACTGACTTTAATATCAGTCGGTTGAAAAGATTCACAGAGAACTTTATTTATCATTTGATCTAAAGGTCAGGATCATCACTTTGTAATAATGAGTATCCCATTTAGATATTGTAGATAGATAGATAGATAGATAGATAGATAGATAGATAGATAGATAGATAGATAGATAGATAGATAGATGAGAGATTAGATAGATGATAGATAGATAGATAGATAGATAGATAGATAGATAGATAGTAGAGAGATTAGATAGATGATAGATAGATAGAGAGATAGATAGATAGTAGAGAGATTAGATAGATGATAGATAGATAGATAGATAGATAGATAGATAGATAGATAGATAGATGAGAGATTAGATAGATGATAGATAGATAGATAGATAGATAGATAGATAGATAGATAGATAGATAGATAGATAGGCAGGCAGGCAGGCAGGCAGGCAGGCAGGCAGGCAGGCAGGCAGGCAGGCAGGCAGGCAGGCAGACAGACAGACAGACAGGTAGATAGATAGATAGATAGATAGATAGATAGATAGATAGATAGATAGATAGATAGATAGATAGATAGATAGATAGTAGAGAGATTAGATAGATGATAGATAGATAGATAGATAGATAGATAGATAGATAGATAGATAGTAGAGAGATTAGATAGATGATAGATAGATAGAGAGAGAGATAGATAGTAGAGAGATTAGATAGATGATAGATAGATAGATAGATAGATAGATAGATAGATAGATAGATAGATAGTAGAGAGATTAGATAGATGATAGATAGATAGATAGATAGATAGATAGATAGATAGATAGATAGATAGATAGTAGAGAGATTAGATAGATGATAGATAGATAGATAGATAGATAGATAGATAGATAGATAGATAGATAGGCAGGCAGGCAGGCAGGCAGGCAGGCAGGCAGGCAGGCAGGCAGGCAGGCAGGCAGACAGACAGACAGACAGACAGACAGGTAGATAGATAGATAGATAGATAGATAGATAGATAGATAGATAGATAGATAGATAGATAGATAGATAGATAGATAGGTGATAGGTGATAGATGGATGGATAGATGAGTGGATGGATGGGTGGGTGGGTGGGCGGGCGGGCGGGCGGGCAGGCAGACAGACAGAAAGCCAAAACAATCATGGGGGTATTTACTCCAAATCTGAGATTACAATCTATTGGGGAGAGTTGATTTTATTTCTCTGCATATTGTTTTCCAGCCAAAAATCTCCTGTACCATCAAATTGTTACAGTTAACTCTACAGAGTTTCTCTGGGGATGATGGGAAGTTCATTTTGGTTCTCTTTAAAATGGGAAGTTGCATGGAATCATCCTCACTGGGAGCATTAGGAGAGAAGCATCCTAGAACTAAGAAAAAATTTCCTGACAGTGAGAACAATTAACCAGAGGAATGACTTGTCTCCAGAAGTGCCGGTAATCCAACACAGGAGGGTATTTAAGAAGAGATTGGACAACCATTTGTCTGACATGGTATAGGATCTGCTGATTGAGCAGGGGGTTGGACTAGAAGATCTCCAAGGTCCCTTCCCACTCTCTGTTGTTCTGAGTGAACCATCATTACTGTGGATCCACTTCCATGAGTTGTGGGAAAATGTGATCAGGGCCTCGTCACGCTTATCCAAATCTGCCATGTCCCACCCACAATAAGACCTAGAAAGGCTAAATAGCAGAAAATGCTTGTGAATCACCTTTTGAGAGTTTTGCACACCCTGGGTACTCATCACACACCTGCCCCAATGCAGTGCAGCAGAGCTGGGCTGCTCAGCTGCCGATATAATGAAGTCATGGTCGCCTTGCAAGCCAGAACTGCTGGATCAAATTCAAGGGACAGATGGAACGAGAAGCTGCAGAATTCAAATTAATTAACCAATGTGACACCATATCTCATGGCTTAAATAAAGATTAGGGATGCTTTGATGCAAAAGAAAAGAAAAGAATCATTTCCCGCATTTGGTGCTAGAGATATTTTTTAGTGTTCTTTCTGTCTTGTGTCAAAACATGCAGATTGTATCGATACAATGTTTTTGTGGGAGTTTTTTTTTTTAACGATTTCAGCTACCTTGGCATGCTTGTCTTCCTTCCTGATTCACCTAGTTTGTTCTTCCTTGTCTTTCATCGCAGATATCGCTCTGTCGAGGATCACCGTAAATCTACACTGGGCACAATCTAAAATATAAATCTTATGAAAAGTAGATAGCGGTTTAGCCTTTTTACAGCGCTAAGTCACCTTCCGATTTTCCCCTGGAGAAATTTTAAGAATAAATCTACTTTTTCCAGGTTTTTAGTAGAGCTCCAAGAACATGCTTCACTTAGATGCACTTGTGGTACTGTATTGTGGAATTATTTTTATTTATTAAATTTATATGCTACTTTATATATAAGAGAACCAATAAAATAAAGCTACTCTGTTCTATTCTGTTCTGTTCTGTTCCATTCCATATTTTATTTTATTTTATTTTATTTTATTTTATTTTATTTTATTTTATTTTATTTTATTTTATTTTATTTTATTTTATTTTATTTTATTTTATTTTATTTTATTTTATTTTATTTTATTTTATTTTATTTTATTTTATTTTCTTTTCTTTTCTTTTCTTTTCTTTTCTTTTCTTTTCTTTTCTTTTCTTTTCTTTTCTTTTCTTTTCTTTTCTTTTTTTCCTTTCCTTTCCTTTCCTTTTCTATTCCTATTCTATTTCTACTTGACTCATCTCTATTGTAAATTCTATTCTATTCTTTTTATTATTTTGTTCTATTCTATTTCTATTCTATTCCATTCCATTCATTTTTTTTCTATTCTGTTCTGTTCTATTCTAAATTCTATTCTATTTATTGTTCTGTCCTGTTCTGTTCTGTTTCTATTCCTTTCTATTCCATTCTATTCTATTCCATTTCTATTCTTTCTTATTCTTCCATTTCATTTAATTTCTTTCTTGTTCATTTAACCTGATATAGTTCTAACTTGCTTTTCTTTAGATTCTACAAAGAATCACTTAAGATGGTGAGATACGCAGCATACAAATTTAATAAGTAATAAATAAAATAATGTGCTCTTCATATGTGCATGCTGATTGAGATAAATAAAGTCAGCCAAGAAGCAAATATGCTTAAACTGGATGGAATTTTTTTAATCATTATCATAATTGTTTACTGTTGGAAGTAAGGGCTAAGAGATCTTTCTCCTTGCTAAGGTCAGAACCTTGGCAGCTTAGAATGGTGGCGATTAACCTAATTTTGGCACTGAACTAATTTAGGATGTATATTTAGGTTTTCTTCTATTTCATGCCTGAAAATTGTAGGAAATTGCGGTTTTTGTAGTACAGGAATGAGAATCTGCAAAAATGGGTCTGGGGCACAGATCAAGCACCCAAGTCAACTACTCAAACTGGTTCAGCATTTGGGGTCTGTCTTTTTGTGTGTAGGGTGTGTGTGTGTGCCTGGACAAATCTGGCAAGATTTTAGAGTGGTTTGTCATTGCCTCCTTCCCAGGGCTGAAAGAGAATGACCGGCCTAAGGTTCACCCAGTTGACTTGGTCTCTTAAGGTAGGACTAGGAAAAAGAAAAGAGGTGAATTTTTTTTTAAACCAGATCCTAGAAAGATGTAATGAATCCACATTCCAAACAGTAGTTTGGATTTCTTTACAGGACAGTTGGTCTTTAGGAAAATATCTTTCTGAAGAAAAGCAAACGGCTCACGCAATCAACCATAGTTTTGAGGCTGCCAGGATCCTAAGTTATACCATTATTGATGTTAATTAGTACCTTGAGGAAGGGGAAACACCATGTTTTTACTGTTAGAAAGACATTTCACTTCTCACCCAAGGAGCTTCTTCAGTTCAGCTCAGTCAGAACTGAAGAAGCTTCTTGGATGAAAAGTGAAACATTTTCAAGGAAAAACGAAGTCCAGTTGTCTTTTGAAAAAGCACCTTTTGGACAACGAAGACCTGGAGGACTGAGAATCTTCCTAGACCGGGGTCTGCAAACTTGGCAACTTTAAGACTTGTGGACTTCAACTCCCAGAATTCTCCAGCCAGCATACAAACTTAGCAACTTTAAGACTTGTGGACTTCAACTCCCAGAATTCTCCAGGCTAGCTGAGGAATTCTGGGAGTTGAAGTCCACAAGTCTTAAAGTTGCCAAGTTTGGAGACCTCTGTCCTAGACCATTGTACTTGCTATCTCATCTATTACAAATCCTAAACACCCAACGAACTAATTCCTGGCATTGCACTGGACCTTGATTCTAGGTTAGAAATCTGATTTTCAACCTCAACAGTAAGCCTTCCGCTTCCAAGCACATCATTAGCAACTGAAGATTAGTTTCTGTCAAGATAGCTGCATGTTATTCCAAGGTGTTCCACAGAGCTTGCCACTGTGTCAGAGATCAGTGGCCAGCCAGTTCTTTTGGGCATGAAACTCTTCCTGAGAACTTTAGCCCAAGTTCATGGAAGGAGACACACGAAGAGCAAGACTCTAGACTGTCAAAACAGGGATCAAAAGGCCAACTCTTGTCAAAAGAATGCTGAGAATTTTCCATTTCTCTCTCTCTCTCCCCCCTCTCCTCTCTCTCTCTCTCCTCTCTCTCCCTCTCCCTTTCTCTTTCTCTCTCTCCTATTCTTCATTCAGCAAAACAAAATCTTGTTTACCCAGTCAGATGGAAATTGTGTCTGGAGGCCATCATATGTCAAAGGTGCTTAAACATCTCCCGTAACATGTTTCTGGCAATGATAATTAAATGTGGGTTCATTTCCTCCTTTTTGCATTTTGATGGATAGCTAGGAAATGCCATCCTCAAATCTTTTTTTGACTTTTGGTGCCCTGCATCATACAAATCAAAGGTTGATGAAGTCATACTTTGGAAAAAAATATTCTCAAGAGCATGTTCTCCTTTGGGACAGAATATTATTTGTTGCCTTGTTTTATGGGTACCTCAATCCATCACTGTATGTTACATACATTGTCTCTCTTACAGGAGATTTCTGCTAATCTCTTAGTAATATATTCTCTGCTGTTGTTGTTGTTGATTCGTCTTTTTTAATTTTTAAAGTGTTGTGTCCAGGAAGCCAAGGGATTTCCTTTGTTTTTCTTCAGAAAAGCATCAGTTTCTTTTTATGGAAAATATGTAGTCCATTAGAGAATATGAGTTTTAATGATATCTCTGAGATATTGTCAGTTCCAGCTATGATCTCAGATTATTGCTTGCTAGTTCTGGGATTCCCAAACAAGAAAGAAAAGTGGGTAATCACCCTCAGATTTAAAACTTGTCACCCCAGTAAGTAACATGGTCAAGATATGGGTGATGAGATGCACAGATTTAGTGGTTCTTCCCTACAGTTCATAAAATGAGCATAAGAGTTGCTCTGTTAGATGAGGCCGATGACCCTTCTAGTCTAGCATGTCTCAAACATGGCAGCAAGGAAATAAATTTCTTCACAAGTCCCAGTATTTAGTTATTACTAGGTTAGCAGGCTCCAACTTCAAGCCCTCCTAAATAGCTAAGTGGCCTCAATGGCTCTCAGAGAGAATATGAACAACCAGATGACTGCAAAGAAATATGATCTTTCCATCCCTCCCCACCATCTTGTCAGAATTGATGAAGCTTCTTGGATGAGAAGCAAAACAACTCCTCCTCCTCTTCTCCTCCTCCTCTCCTCCTCCTCTTCCTCTCCTTCCTCTCCTCCTCCTCCTCCTCCTCCTCACTACCAACTATTGCTACTACATGTAGTATTGCTAAAATTACTACAATTGACATCAAGGAGAATCAAAGATGGTTTTTGATTGAACTTCTCACCTTTGAGAGATAATCCTCTCTTTTTTTGGACAATCAGCTCCTTTTTCTTCAAGTTCAGGTTTTTCAACTCCGCAACATAATGGATAGAAAAAGATATAGGCCAAAATGGCATCTGCCATGGGAAACCAAGAGTAGGCAGATAACTAACTGTACTTGCCTGTTACCTAGAATAACTGGATTGGGAATTAAGAGCAGCCTGGGTTACCTGCTATCAGTTTTAATGAAGTGTGGTAACAAAATTGGATTTGGAGTAGTCATTGAAAGCTGTTTATGGCACGCTCTTGAGTGCATTTACCGTTTTTTCGGAATTGCATGATAGCGAGCATATGAGTCTTTAAGACAGGCCATCTGTTAACATCAGACCTTTGGATAACTGTCAAACCATTCTAAAAATAAGCATACAGATACACAAACTGCCCAAGAGGACAAAGGTGACTCAATCTCTCTACTCTCCTGCCCCAAAGCTGGCTTTCATCTGGCTTAGAAAAGAGAACAAAATAGCATGAGGGGCACTGAGATGATTTGATCCAATGGTTTCCCATTCAGAGGATGGATGAACGCCACAAGCATCTGTGCCGTCCAGAACCAGCAGTGGGCCATAACATTTTTAAGCTGTGAGTTTGCACAATCCCTCTCTATGACTCCAGCATCTTCTCTACTTACTCCCTTAAAACCATCCTTTTCAGTTCTATCAAATGAAGTATAAAATCGCTCCTTGGATTGATAGTCTCATATTTTTTTAAGCATTTGTCGGGGCACAAAAAGTTCCAAATTATTGACAGGATGTCTCATTTTGTACTTTTTATGTACACTGAGAGCATATGCACCAAGACAATTTCTTGTGTGTCTAATCGCACTTGGCCAATAAAGAATTCATTCATTCATTCATTCATTCATTCATTCATTCATTCATTCATTCATTCATTCATTTATTCATTCATTCATTCATTCGAGTAAGCTCCTTGTTACGTACGAAGAAAAGAATATAACCGCGGTGCTGTTTTAAGCAGGAATTTGACAATCAACTTTTCTAATCTCCAATTCAAGGGAACATCCATTTGCCTCTTTGAGTTTCTACCGCAGTTGAAGAAAGAGAGCCAGATTTGCCATTCGGGGGGTGTGTGTGTGTTTGTTTTTTTGGTAAGAAATAAAGAAATGAAAAGTTGACTTCAGGATAGAATGAAATGGAATTTTCGAAGTAGTGTAGACAAAAGTTAATGTTAGAATGAGATGGATGTATTTTTTTTACTTACATCTCTAACAGAAAGGCAGAAACTATTATTTTTCTATTTTTCTTTCCTTTTTTGCACTTTTCCTTTTTTTGGAGTGGGTGGGTGGCAGTGGTGGTATGCTACCAGTTCGGACCGGTTCTTCTAAACTGGTAGTAAAAAAAAAGCTGACGACCAGCTGAGAGAAGGAAAAAAAAAATCCTCCGACAATCAGCTGAGAGGATAAAGATGAGAAAAGTGCAGGATCGGACCTCCCAGCTTCCCCTCAGCTTTTCTGTTCTTTTTTCTCTCAGCTGATTGGCACTGTAGGTCACAGCTGGTATGGGGAAAGCTGTGCACTGACATTAGGCAAAAAAAGCCCACCAAGCCATGCCCACCAAACCGGTGGTAAAACAATTTGAATTCCACCACTGGAGTGGGAGGGATGAATGCGTGGATAGATAGATAGATAGATAGATAGATAGATAGATAGATAGATAGATAGATAGATAGATAGATAGATAGATGGATGGATGGATGGATGGATGGATGGATGGATGGATGGATGGATAGATAAGTAGAGATATAGGTAAAAATATAGGTACATAGAAATATAGGTAGATAGATGATAGATAGATGATAGATAGATAGATAGATAGATGGATAAGTAGAGATATAGGTAAAAATATAGGTACATAGAAATATAGGTAGATAGATGATAGATAGATGATAGATAGATAGATAGATAGATGGATGGATGGATGGATGGATAGATAAGTAGAGATATAGGTAAAAATATAGGTACATAGAAATATAGGTAGATAGATGATAGATAGATAGATGATAGATAGATAGATAGATAGATAGATAGATAGATAGATAGATAGATAGATAGATAGACAGATAGATAGATAGATAGATAGATAGATAGATAGATAGATAGATAGATAAGTAGAGATATAGGTAAAAATATAGGTACATAGAAATATAGGTAGATAGATGATAGATAGATGATAGATAGATAGATAGATAGATAAATAGATAGATAGATAGATAGATAGATAGATAGATAGATAGATAGATAGATAGATAGATAGATATAGGTAAAAATATAGGTACATAGAAATATAGGTAGATAGATGATAGATAGATAGATGATAGATAGATGATAGATAGATAGATAGATAGATAGATAGATAGATAGATGATAGATAGATAGATAGATGATAGATAGATAGATAGATAGATAGATAGATAGATAGATAGATAGATAGAAAGATAGATAGATAGATAGGATAGATGATGATGGATAGATCAATAGATACATAGGTACATAGATATATAGGTAGATAAGTAAATAGACAGATAGATAAAGATATAGGTACATACAGATATAGGTAGATAGATGATAGATGATGATAGGTAGGTAGATAGGTAGATAAGTAGAGATATAGGTAGAGATATAGGCACATAGAGGTTTTGGTACTTATTATGCACGATGGCAGTAAAGATCCAATTGAGCCACCTTAATTCTCCTGCAACGCTGTTAAGTGGAACACCCTTAACTTTATATAGAAACTCTGGTTTGGTGTTTGCATCCTTCATTCCAAAAACATCTCATTGTATGGAGCTCTTTCTCTCTTCCCTAAACAATGGTGCTCCTTGCCAATCCCCGTACCTTCCCATCCCAAAGTGTGCAAGCCTTGGGCTGAAGCTTAGAGCTTCATAACATTGTCACATTTCCAAATTCTACGCCACGATTGTCACCTTGTGGCCAATCCTTGGAAATGCACAGAATTGAGTGCTTTCAATAGAGGCAAAGCTGGTAAGCCTTGATTTCCCTTAGTTAAATGTGGCTGCCGGCACCTTTCCTCAGAGAAAAAGCAACTTTGCATGACTTCGGTTTTCCTAAACTATGGGAAGAAACAAAAGGTTTGGGAAAAGTTGAAGTCGGCGCATTAAATGTCAAACCAATAAGTCAAAATTACAGTTCATTTAAACTCGGCTCTCATTCATTTTTCCTACTGAGATAATTATAAAAGAAAATCTCACAGCCTATTATGAAATCTCAGAGGCAATCGGTGAAAAAGTGATAGTGAAATTATTTCAAGGTTAGGTGTTTTCATTTTCTAGGACAGTGGGGTTCCTACAAAAATCCTCCCCAATATCTATCTATCTATCTATCTATCTATCTATCTATCTATCTATCTATCTATCTATCTATCTATCTATCTATCCATCCATCCATCCATCCATCTACCCACCCACCCACCCACCCACCCACCCATCCATCCATCTATCTATTAGACCACAATCTTCAATATAAGGGAATATGTGTAGCTCAGGGCTGAACTGTGGAGTTCGTGAAGTTCTTGGCATGTTCTGAGCTCAGTTGTTTGCTTGCAGATGTTAGATAACATCATCAATGCTAATTCCACACTCCCTTGCTCTGATGATATTACCAAGTTGGGTAATGAAATGTCTGCAAGTAAACAACCAAGCAAGACCGAGAATACCATACTACAGTCTTCAGTCCAGAGAAGCCACAATATCCCACACTTTATAAACCATGCTAAAGGAGAATCAAACTACCCCAGTTCATTGACTTCAAGATATATGGGACTTCGGTTTTTAGTTATGGGATTTGAAGGCCAATACAACTTTGTTGTTATTGTTAGTTGCAAAGTCATGTCCGACCCATCGTGACTCCATGGACAATGTTCCTCCAGGCCTTCCTGTCCTCTACCATCTTCTGGAGTCCATTTAAGCTCACACCAACTGCTTCAGTGACTCCGTCAAGCCACCTCATTCTCTGTCGTCCCGTTCTTCTTCTATTGCCCTCAATCTTTCCCAGCATTAGGCTTTTCTCCAGTGAGTCCTTCCTTCTCATTTGGTGGCCAAAATCTTTGAGTTTCATCTTCAGGATCTGGCCTTCTAAAGAGCAATCAGGATTGAACTCATGTAGGATTGACTGGTGTGATCACTTTGCAGTCCAAGGGACTCACTGGAGTCTTCTGCAGCACCAGAGTTCAAAGGCCTCCATTCTTTGGCACTCAGCCTTCCTTATGGTCCAACTTTCACTGCCATACATTCCAACTGGGAAAACCATAGCATAGAAAGCCAATACATCTAGAAAGTACCAACTTGGAGGATGCTAAAGGAGAACCTCTACCATGAAAAAACAAAAAGATTAGGAGCCGAAGGGAATTAACTACCTCTGTGGTCATCTGTTCAGCACCAGATGAATCTTTTCTCAAGAACTCATCTCTACTTCTCTGAGAAGGCTTCAGGTCTAAAAGCAATGAAGAGGTGGTAATGTCGTAGACATTGGCACAAGGGACTCTTTGAATAATGAGGTCTCCTGCACTTTGAGGAGATGGATTTTCCAGATGACATTCCCTGCTTCTGAGATGTGACTTCTGCTTGCATTAGATTAGAAATGCTACTGTGGCATAGCATTAGGTTTTATATAGCGTCTTGGCAAAGGACAAGACAGGATGTCTGATCTGTAATATTTCCCTTAAGGGAAATTAGGAAAAGAAAGAAAGAAAGCTAATTGCCGAAGCGTGCAATAAATATCATCCATTGACCACGCCTAGATAACGCAACTGCCATTTTCACAAATGGCCATCTAACCCTTTTATCTTGGGCAAAACCTAGTATCCAGAACTCTGCTCTCCTACAAGGTTTTACTTCTTTTTGGGGGTGAATTTAAGGGCTGTCCATTGGCAATAACAACACATCTTCTCTTGGTGGTGTCTCCTTCATCCTTTTGCAGCAATTGACCGAGATGAATACATTTTATAACCCAGTCTTGTTGCTCAGGTCCTTTCTGGAAGTTTTCCTTCAAGATCTAAGCCTTAGTAAAGACCATACTTGGAATACTGGATCCAGTTTTGGTCATCACATTGTAAAAAAAGATGTTGAGACTTTGGAAAGAATGCAGACAAAAGCAATGAAGATTAAGGACTTGGAGGCTAAAACGTATGAAGAACAGTTGCAGGAATTGGGTATGGCTAGTCAAGTGACAAGAAGGACTAAGGGTGACATGATAGCAGTCTTCCAATATCTGAGGGGCTGCCACAAAGAAAAAGGAGTCAAGCTATTCTCCAAAGCACCAGAAGGCAAGACAAAAAGCAATGGATGGAAAGTAATCCAGGAGAGAAGCAACCAGCAACCTAGAACTAAGGGGGAATTTTTTAAAAAGTGAGAACAATTAACCACTGGAATAGCTTGATTCCAGAAGTGATGGGTGCTCCATCACTGGAGGCTTTTAAAAAGAGACTGGACAGCCCCTTGTCTCAAATGGTCTAGGCTTTCTTGCTTGAGAAGGAGGTTGGACTGGGAGGCTTTCAAGGTCTCTTCCAACTCTGTTATTCTGTTCTATATTATTATTATTATTATTATTATTATTATTATTATTATTATTATTATTATTATTATTACTATTATTATTATTATTATTTACACTGAGAGCATTTGCACCAAGACAAATTCTTTGTGTGCCCAATAACACTTGGCCAATAAAGAATTCTATTCTATTCTATTCTATTCTATTCTATTCTATTCTATTCTATTCTATTCTATTCTATTCTATTCTATTCTATTCCATTCCACTCCACTCCACTCCACACCACTCTATTCTCTATTCTCTATTCCTATTCCTATTCCTATTCCTATTCCTATTCTATTCTACTCTATTCTCTATTTCTATTTCTATTCCTACTCCTATTCCTATTCCTATTCTATTCTATTCTATTTTGTTCTGTTCTGTTCTGTCTGTTCTGTCTGTTCTGTCTGTTCTGTCTGTTCTGTTCTGTTCTGTTCCATTCCGTTCTGTTCCGTTCCACTCTACTCCACTTCACTCTATTCTCTATTCTTATTCCTATTCCTATTCTATTCTACTCTATTCTCTATTCTCTATTCTCTATTCTCTATTCTCTATTCTCTATTCTCTATTCTCTATTCCTACTCCTACTCCTACTCCTACTCTACTCTACTCTACTCTACTCTACTCTACTCTACTCTACTCTACTCTACTCTACTCTACACTATTCTATTCTATTCTATTCTATTCCTATTCTATTCTATTCTTTGTGCCAAGTGAGAATGAGGAAGAGGGCAAGGAGGAAATGGGTATCCCTAAGTCATGAAGAGAACATGGTTTAATTGTTGCAGCTTCCTTTGCAGTGGGTTAGCCCTGGACTTGGATGTCCTGAAGTCCTAACGGATGGTCCATGGCAAGGGGAATTTGGTTGCATGGTGTTGTTCTTTCATCCTTTTTGTCATGTTGCTTTCTGTCCTCCCTCCCTTTTCCCCCTCCTTAAGTTCATTGCTGGCGTTAACAGATCTGTTGATACAAAGCAAATACGTCACATTGGCAGCTGTTACTTAGGAGTCTTTCTCCCCACTCCTTCTCTTGCCTTCCTCCTCCTCCTCCTCCTCCTCCTCCTCCCCATCCCACCTCAAGCTCCTCTTTATTGCATTTTGTTTGGGAATAATTGCAAAGCTTTTATGTTGAATTCTGCATAAATGCCACTGAGTAGGAGGGCACGGGCTTGCTTTCTATTATTCTGCCCCTCACACACGTCTCCTTTCTCTCTTCCCCCAACTCAAACCCCCTCCTCCATCTCTTTCCAGAACCACACGTTGAGCCAGCATGCTCAGTGAGCGTAGCACGACAGGAGACCTCTCTGCGGAGGACTTGACGGAAACTCAGTGGGGAGGACCATTTGAACATTACATCCAATCAAAGTGTCATTTGCAACCCAGATGTAAAACTCTAATGATTTGGCCATGAGGCGCTGCTATTATAAGCAGCTGGAAATGAATATTAATGGAAGAGATTAAAAGTATTCCATGCGCAGTATTTTTTATTGTCCTGTTTGAGCTAAGTGAACTTTAAACCTTCTGCTTCTGATTGAATTTATAGTTGCTAGATAAAGAAAAAAGAAAAAAAAATCTGCTTTTGATGCGCTTATTCCTTCGTTGCTTCTTGTATTATACGGATAGTTCTAGCTTTAGGAGTGTTTCCTTCCCCCCACTCTCTCCTTTTGTTCTTTTTTTTTTTTCTTCCTTTCAGTTAGGACTTTTTTTCCTTCCCTGTTTAACTGCTTTTTTTTTTTTTTTTCATTGCAATTTTTAGGTAATTGTGCATCGTGATGTGATGGCTTGGCTATTGTCTGAATATATTATTTTTTACACTCTTTTGTTTTGGTTTTTTTTGGGTTTTTTTTTAACAATTAAAGACTAAATGCTTTGATTGGATTTGCCAGTTCACCGGACAGTGATTAATAATAATAATAATAATTAAAAAAAAAATGTAATAATGAATTTCATCAGTTTCAGTGCAACTGGATGATCTGCTTTATAAATGTGACTGAATCTGATTGCATTAACTAATACAGTTCAATAAAGGGAATACATTGGATGAATGTCAAGTCCTTGATTTCCCCCTTAATGGATGCTACAGGTGATGTTTAAGAGCAAAAATGTCAGACGGGAATAGCTTGTAAAGTCTAGAACTTGCCACTAAATTGGAAGCCCCCCAAAGTCACCAAAAGGTAAGTGGGGTTTTCTAAAACGTTGTCAACAAAGTTTACATCTCTCTACAACTGCACCTTTTTACAGGGGTGGGATTCAAATTTTTTAACAACTGGTTCTGTGGAGATGGCTTAGTTGGTGGGCGTGGCTTGGTGGTCATGTGACTGAGTGGACATGGCATGGTGGTCATGTGACTGGCTGGGCCAACTCAATACCACTCACATCGAGACATGCATTTCCTCACCTGGCCTCTCATGACTGTGGGGATGCTGCAACGGTCGTAAGTGTGAAAAATGGTCATAAGTCACTTTTTTCAGTGCCATTGCAATTTTGAATGGTCACTCCACACAAGCAAAGTACCAGCAAAGGAGGGGAAAAAAACCTCCAGAGATGTTCCTGAGACAGGAAGTCTAGTCCTGCCAAGAACGTAATAAGGGTTAACGGAGAGGCAGTTTCTGTAAGCAACACCAGAATGTTTCCTTCCTGCCTTCCTTACAGGATTAGACCAGTAATTTCTTCTAACAACCGGTTCTCTGAACTGCTTAGAATGTTAACAACCGGTTCTAGCGAATAGGTGCGAACTGGTAGAATCCCACCCCTGCCTTTTTGTGAATTGAGTCTTGGTCTATCATCTCAAGAAGTTGCATTGGCCAAGGGTTATGTGTAGCAGATTCCAATTCATAAAAATATGTGAAACATCTTCCCTGGTGTGGTGGTCTAGAGGTGGAGCTCTCGCCTCACAATCAGGAGGCTGTGAGTTCAATCCTAGGTGGAGGCAGATATTTCTCTCTCTGGGCACACTGAGAATATATCTGCTACATAAAGCTCTGCATTGGCAGAGGAAGGGCATCCAGCCAGTAAACACTCTGGTCCATTCAGTTGCCTGCAAGGAACTATGGGATCATTAAAAAAGGATGATATGAAGCAGCTTCCCTCAGATGAGACTTTACCTATATGGTGGACATTACCCACAATGGGTACAGATTTTTGGACCTGAAACTTAGCACATCTGAAAGACACCAAACTGGTAGAGGTTGATGTATAAAGATGGTGTGGACCACAGAAACCAAATTCCACCAAGGTTTTGTCACAAGGGGCATCATCATTATCAATGTTTCAGAGGCCAATCATCTGAAAAGCTAATCTGTAAAGGAAAATGAAGGTTATTTACTCATATTTTATATATGCTTTCTAACGATCTCTCTTCTAGAAAGCAGGTTTGCCGGTATACAACAGTTTTCTACAAACACCTAACTGGAAAGACTTTATGAACACAATGTTGGCAAGAACCATTGAGCAAAGGTTCAAAATATAGCAAAGGTCTGAAAGCTGAAAGATTACTTGATCAGTTAGTCTGAGCAGGAAATAAAAATTTCAGGTGAAAGCAGGTGTCTTTTTAGTCCCTGTAGTTTTACGGGGATCAGCAAGAATTGACAAGAATATGGATCTAACATTGAATGGGTTCTTTTAGATCCAAGGATGTTTGAGTCTTAATATATTTGAGAATTATATTGTAAATGAATTCACATTTTGAACAGAGTAAGTATTTTAAAAACTTCCAACAATGTGGCTTGCCCCCTAAAAATCAATACTTTTGACGTGTTGCCAGATTAAATTTTGGAGACAGCTTAATGGGAGCAGAAGGATGTGAACAAACAGCATAATCCTAGATTGGAAAGTATAATTCTCTGAGGGTTTTTTTAGAGTAGATGCTAAAACATTTCCTGGATTTGGTCTTTATTTTTTTTTTAAGAATGCTGTTTTTAACATTGGGGTGAAATTATTGTTTCATCCTCTTTTGCTATACATAAACACATACAACAGGGCTAATTGGAAATGCAAGCATCTCTGTGCTAGGTGTGTACAAGGAGAGACTGGAGAAATTTAATTCATGTTCTTTCCCTGATTAGGGAAGTCTCTGATACTATAAAATTTAGGATTTTTTTTCTAACCCTAAAGCACCACATACTGATGAAGAATTGATATCCAATACATTTGCAGGATATTAGATCACTAACTATAGCATGTTGATTGTGGCTCAACCTTTCTTTCTAAAAGTTTTTAAAATAGTTACTCAGCTTCAAATGTGAATTTATTTACAATATAATTCTCAAATATATTAAGACTCAAGCTTTGATCTAAAAGAACCCATCATGAATTCTTCAATGTTACATCCATATTCTTGGCAATTCATGTTGATTCCCATAAAAGTGTCTTGTTCATTTCTTGTATGAACAAGGGTACATCAAAACAGAGAGAGGGAGAGAGAGAGGGAGGGAGAGGGAAGAAGAAAAGGAAGGAAGAAGAGAAAGATTTCAAGAAAGAAAGAAAGGGAAGGAAGGGAAGGAAGGGAAAGAAAGAGAAAAGAAGAAAGAGAAAGAAAGGGAAGAAAGGAAGGGAAAGAAAAAAAGAAAGAAAAAAGAAAGAAAGAGAAGAAAGCAAGTATTGGTGACATGTAAGATATGCAAACTTTGATTTTTTTCCCACACAGGGAGATACTTTTACAGACTTACACAAGCACAGTTAATCAAGAGGGGGAAAGCTACATGCAAATGTACCTGCATAATTACATGTCATGAGAACAATTATAAATACTCAGAGATAATTATTAGATATCACAAGACAAGTTCCAAAGTCTTCCTATACTGTCAGATTTTACAGAGTTCTTTTTTGATACCATAGAAAAAAGAGTTTCTGCAATTTGCTAGATTTCCTTCCTCCTCCTCCTCTCCTCCTCCTCCTCCTCCTCCTCCTCCTCCTCCTCCTCCTCCTCCTCCTCTTCTCCTCCTCCTTCTCCTTCTCCTCCTCCTTCTCCTTCTCCTTCTCCTTCTAAAGATGGACTATAGAAAGACAGGATTCTGTCAAATTAACAGGGTGTCCAGGACAGTATGGAAGCCTAGCAATATTCTTAAAAGATAAAATCCTAACTCTGCCAAATGCTACAATTTTTAAAAATGGCCCAGATTTTCCATAACTGGGAAAATGTGAAGGGCTTTTTTTCCCCTACTGGTGTGCAAAATAATCTATTTATCATTCTTTGGATATTGCCAATGAAAAGCACTGTTTGAGCTTGGTGGTTTTCTTAAGGATTTTTCAGGACCGAGCTAGTAACCTGAGTCTCTTCTGTAAGTATCTTTAGTTAGACTAAATCACTTTGCAACAACTTGGAAGGGTATTTCTCAAATCTGGCAACTTTAAAATGTGTGGATTTCAACTCCCAGAATTCCCCAGCCAGCTGGTTGGGGAATTCTGGGAGTTGAAACTCCCTCATCTTAAAGTTGCCAAAGTTGAGAAACCCTCACTTAGAAATTTATAGGATCTGTGAAATAGACAAGAACAGTCTTTTTTTTTTTCTCCTTTCTCAAAGTAACCCCTATTGCAATAAAGTTCATTTTGGAGAGAGAGAGAGAAAGAGAGAAAGAGAGTGAGTTTTATAGTTTTAACAGTGTACAGTACACATTTTAGTCATTTCTTTCGGCTATTTTCCCATAACGAGCAATGCAAAAATACTAATTTAAGTGTCACTTCTGGAAACAGGCTATGTAGGATGGGGAAGGGCGAGCACTTAGCAAAAAATCATATGTATGGCTCAATTGAGAAAGCTGTATGTGTCACCACAGGGAGCTGTCGGTGGCCAATGCTAAAATTCAAGCTATGCCACTATAGGTGTTTCAAAAATCAAACAGTAAGTTTTGTGTTGCTGGCCTTCTAACCATGTAATAAAGCTTGAGGGAGAAAGTAGCACTCAGACCTCATGTGGCAAGAAATCTGAAGTGTTCCAGTACACAATTTGTGCATTCTCTCTCTTTTTAAAAACTTCTCTCTCTCTCTCTCAACTTATGCCATATAAAGATTTTTAATTTCCGCTCAGCTGTTGTGCTCTGAATTTTTCCTATTTTCCACCACACTTGGTAGCCAGAGAAGCACATGGGGGAGATAACTGCTGGTTGAGGTGAATGCTGACACACACACAAAAAAGAGCTCACAATACAAGCAAGAAAGCTGATTTTTACTTGGGCAATGGGTGTGACAAGGCTTCAATGGACAATTTGGGGCAGAGCTGAATAGAATGGGAGGCTCAAGGCCCAGGCTCAGCACGCTGTGAAAAGAAACTGGCAAAGAATTGACCATCATGGGCAAACTATTCGTCTAAATAATAAGCACCTTCCGGCAAAACTCTCAACTCTCATGTTCTAAAGGCAGATTATATTCTCGCTCTTTCTTCAAGCAAGGAAGGGTGGGCAAAATATAGCTTGTTGTTTCCTGATAAACCTCTAGCCATTGTTTGATGGGCCCTTCAGCCCCTCTTTTTATTTCAGTTTTCTGCCTTGCCACAAAGAAGCCACATGACTTGGGAGTTTTGTTCCTAAGGGGGCTTACTAGCATGTTATGAAAATCGCTACCAGCGAGTAATATTCAGTGATACTACCAATATTCAGTGATACTACCAATATTCAGTGATACTACCAATTTATAGACTACTGCAAGGAACCTGTCAAATTCACTTTTGTTTGCTTATTACAAAGTAAGTCTACCTTGTATTGTATAGGGGCCTTCTGCTTCAGCAGTGGGTTGGACTAAAAGACCTCCAAGGTCCCTTCCAGCTCTATTCTGATGGATTGATTTCCCCCCCACCCTTTCCTGCAACTTGAGGACGTTTCTACTTTCCACAAGAGACCAACCAGGAAGGGAGTAACTCGCCATGACCTATTTGCCATGGCCAATTCACCTCAGCTAACCCACCACAGTCAACTGTCCATGGGACACCTCACCATTGGACAATTCAACAACTCAATTTAATTATTAAAAAAAAAAAAAAAATTTTTTTTAATGTCTGCCATTCACATTTCATTTTGTCCCTCTTTTTGCATTCTTCTTTTTAATGATTGTATTCTTTCAAATTAGTGTAACTAACAGTCTTCACTGCAGCTACCTGGACATTGAATGGCATGGAAAAGAAGGGCCTTTCCAGAGAAACCATCCTCATTGCTGAAGCTACAGATATGGAATATTTGAAATCATTGGTTTATTTGTATGTGGAACTCTAAAACTTGATCTTCTTTCATGAATATCAGCTGTCTTGAGATCTATAAATGTCATGTGATTGGCATGGTGGTGCAGTGGTCAGAATGCAGTATTGCAGGCTAACGCTGCTCATAGCCAAGAGTTTGATCCTGACCGGCTCAAGGTTGACTCAACCTTTCATCCTTCCGAGTTCAGTGAAATGAGGACCCAGATTGTTGGGGGGAAATATGCAAATAATGCTGACATTGTAAACTGCTCAAAGAGTGCTGTAAAGCACTATGGGATGATATATATTAGTCTTATTGCTGTCGCTATTGCCATTTTCAATAAAAAGTAATTAGCGTAATCGTTATTCAACCTTACCTTGAAGAATGCCAGATAGGACATCAAGCCAGTTTACCTCAGAAAAACAGGATGTCTCTGCTTGTATGTTGGATTCATTTTCAAATGTGTCCTCAAATAGTAGAAGTTAGAATTGAGATGGGGAACTGCCATCAGCAAGAAGGATATTTTGTTATTAACTATTCCCCTATTTGTGTTTTCTTCAAAAGCAATTTTTCTGTTGGTGACCCACACATTCAGTAGAGTTTCTCCAACACAATATTACTGAACGTTGAAACGATCCCTTACAGCTTTTCCAGAAAGATACCAACAATGTCTGTAAAATGCATTTCTCTCCTAGGCCTTCCTCAAAATGAGGTTCAGGCTGACCCAGTTTGCAAAACATCCTTGAGCCAATCACTGACTAGCACACATTCCCAAAGGCAACCTGGGTGGGCAGGAAGCCATTGGAGCAGATGGCCATCTTCTGAGGCAGCCAAGAGACCACATATGTGTATCCAGGCTGGGGGTTGTTGGCATCAGTTTCCCAATGCGAATGTCAAAATGGCAGGCCTAAAGTAGCTTCCTCCCTCCAAGAAATAGGCATTTTCCTGACCCAATTTGGTGGCCAAGGTTTTGCAAATAATTGGAGAAAGCGTCCTACCTCCCTGCCTTTTTGGTGGACCCACAAGGAGAGACAACCATTGGGAGAGCAAACAGCCATTTTGCCATCCTATGTTGTCACCGATCAGGACTGGTTTTAATGAAAAAGCAGGTTCAAGTATTCTACATCCCTTTAATCATTTAAAGAAGCAAATGAAGCAAGTGTGAATGAGAATATGAAGAACTGCGGTGAGGGTGATTTTGGCCCAGCCTTCCTATGAACACACACATCCTGAGATGCTGCTATACAAGTTTTTGGAATAATGATGGCATATCACCTCCTTTAGTTCATTCCTGCTTCTTGGAGAGCATCTTTGCAAGTTGTATTAAACCAAATTGGGCACTAAACCACACAGGCAGGTAATTCAGGGGCATTTTGGGCATTATCTCAACGGGGTTGGTAGGAAGGCAAAGCCATTGTTGCTGTTTTTGTAGTTTCTTAGAAAGACATTTTAAAACCCTGCAACGGCCTGATCAAACTCCAAATAACTGAAGCTTTTCCCCAGCAATTTGATTTGATCTCTGCTAATGGATGAAAGGTAGATGATCCTTTTATTCTTTTAGACCATCTATGCCTGTGATGGTGAACCTATGGCCACAGGTGGCACGCAGAGCCATTTCTGTGGGCACGCAAGCCCCAGCACTGCACATGCGTGCACCTCCCAACTGATTTTCAGCTTATTTGAGGCTGTTTTTGCCCTCCTGAAGGCTCAAGGGAAGCCCCTGCAACCTCGGGAGGCTGAAAAATGGGCCTTCCAGAAATATCGGAAGTGCCGAAACGGGCCCGGTTTTCGGCCTCCAAAGGTTGCAAAGGCTTCCCTCGAGCCTCCAGGAGGGCGAAAACAGCCTCAAATGGGCCAAACATCAGCTGGGAGGTGCACACATGCACAATGCAGGTAACGGGATGGGTAGGTGTATTACATGTGCATGCACGGGGGGGGGCAGGGTGCATTGCATTGTGGGTGCCAGTACGCGCACGTTTTTGGCACACCACAACAAAAAGGTTCACCATCACTGGTCTAGGCAGTGGTGGGATTCAAGGCGGGTTGCGGGGCAGATCCCACCACCTCCACAAAGACCAAGCCATTTTTCTCCCAGAGCGCAGCCACTCTGCAGCTGACCCCGTGTGCACTCCGGGGACTGCTCATCCTGGCCGGACCTTGGAAGCTTGCAGAGCTCAGAGGTGGTGGCCCTTAGGCAGCAACAGGGGCTCTCCAGCAGGGGTGAAACACGTCTGGCCGGTTCACCAAACTCAGCAAAAAAATTAGCTACTGGTTTTATCAAACTTGTGTGAACCGGCTGAATCCCATCAATGGTTCTCAAACAGTGAACATATCCCATTTCTGGAGGGCAAATATCCCATTTCAGGAGGGCAAAAATGGCCTCAAATAAGCTGAAAATCAGTTGGGAGGTGCACGCATGTGCAGTGCTGGGGCTTGCATGCCCACAGAAATGGCTCTGCGTGCCACCTGTCGCCATAGGTTCACCATCACGGGCATAGATGGTCTAAAAGGATAAAAGGATCAAAGTTGTGTCCAACTCTTTGCAACTCCATGGACCACAGTACACCAGGTCCTTCCCGTCCTCCCTTGTCTCCCAGAGTTTGCCCAAATTCATGTTCATTGTGTTGAACACACTATCTCATCATCTCCTCCTCTCCCTTCTTCTGCCTTCAGCTTTTCCAAGATCATAGTCTTTTCCAATGAGTCCTTTTTTTTCATTAGGTAGCCAATGTATTTGAAAAATATGAAGTGTTTTGTAACAAAGGTGTTAGGAAGGGAATTACCATCTATCTACCTTCACTATCTGACCATGATTTAGTAAAATAAGATGGTGACGAACATTGATTTCCAACTGAACTGGAGGCACTTTCTTTGAACCAAAATATAACTTTATACCTAAACGTAACTTAATGTAGAGAGTCGGGTAGATGTAATCAGGGCAAAATTCTGCTCTATTTTAAAAATTAGCCTAAAGGAGAAATTTGCAATATGTAGATTTCATTATTTTCCCCTCCCTGTTTCTTAGAGCTTTACATTCACATGAACAAAAGCCTCAACAAATATACCCAAGCCTACTACAGACACTTTAGAAAAAACAGTATATGATTGGAGAGAAATCCTGTAACAGCCTATACTGCAATTTCCCCCTTTTCAGTTCAGGATTTCAGAATAAATCATCAGGTTGCTTAGAACCTGAGAGGGTGGCATGCATTTGTGGACTCAAACTTGCCAAAATAGTCTCATGTCCTAAATGTTTTTTTTTTCTTGTTGTTGTTTTTCATAAAGAAAGGAGTGTTCTGTTTTTCACTTGGTGTCATGGAAACACAAACGCTTTCCTTAGGTTTGAAATTTTCTTGATCACAACACCATCAGTTGGTTTCCTACTTTGGAATAAGATTTTCCAATGTCTCCCATATGTTCTCTGACTGCTACTGCACAGATAGCAATATAACCCCACAGAGACTTAGTTTGAAAACCATCCTTCTGCTTTAAGGAGAAGGAAGGTGGCAGCTTCAATTGTTTGTTTATCTATTTGTTTTAACAAAAGCAATGGAGCTCTTGTAGGTCTGTCCTGTGTATCATCCTATTCCTTCTGCTATTGGAAAATTGGAGTTGTACATGCAAGGTAAGTAGATTTATTGGCAGTTAGGTAGGTCAGAGATAGATAGCAGGCAGACAGACATACAGGCATAGATATAGATGATAGACAGAAGATGGATAGATAGATGATAGATAGATAGATAGATAGATAGATAGATAGATAGATAGATAGATAGATAGATAGATAGATAGATAGATAGATAGACAGGCTAGCAGGCAGGCAGAGATATAAGGTAAGTAGTAGGAAGGATAGGGTAGGATAGGGGAAGGTAGGATAGGATAAGATCAGTGGTGGGATTCAAAAACATTTCCTACCGGTTCAGTGGGCATGGTTTGGTGGGCGTGGCAGGGGAAGGATACTGCAAAATCCCCATTCCCTCCTCACTCCACTAACCTGCTTTCCAGCTCCATTCTCCTGTGCAGGGCAACCAAAGAAGACCCAGACAATCAGCTGGGACTCGGGAGGCAGAGAATAGAGGGGGGTGGGGCCAGTCAGAGGTGAGATTTGCTGGTTCTCCAAACTACTCAAAATTTCCACTACCGGTTCTCCAGAATGGGTCAGAACCTTCTGAATACCATCTCTGGATAGGATAGGATAGGATAGGATAGATATAGGGATGGATGGATGCATGAGATAAATAGATGATAGATATACATATATAGAGATGGAGGTAGAGATAGTGTGTCTGTGTGTCTGTGTTCAAAACTTTTCTCAGCCAACCCTGCAATTTATAAATAATTCTCCTTTGCTCTATATTAAGAACTAACACTCTGTGGAAAGACTGTCCTACTTTAAGAAGAAGAAAAAAAACACCCAGTTTTCATTATTTTCAATTAAAGAGAACTTGCATTTGAAATGTCTGTTTAGTGAAATTCTCATATCAATCCTTCCTTCATTTTTCTGAAGGGAGAAGGGTGAAGTGAAGAAGTGGGTCCCCCTCTGTGTCCACCAGTCTTCTGCAGTCTTTCTAACTTCCCCTACTAACCTCTCCATTGAAGGGAACTAATATGACCTACCTGAAGCTTTCCAAACGAAACAGGTGATGCAGTCAACCAATGATTCCAATGTCCACTAAGTCCTTAAATCTCTTCCTTCCATATGCCAACAAGACTTTAAAAAGTACTTTACTTGGATTGGATTATTTCTTTAGATCCTTGGATCCCTAGATGCATAAAACCTGCATTGACTTTAAGGAATAGATTTCCTTCGTTGACTTTGGGATTTAACACATCATTTTTCAGTGAGCAAGAAGTGACCTGAAACTGTCTAGATTTAAAAATATGGGATTTCCTGTGACTTATTGGGGCCCGATAACAACTGGACTTGAGAGGACAAAAGATGCCGGGAGCAGTTATTAAATGCTCCAGATTAGAATTGGGGGGAAATCTGTAATTCATAATAATGAAACTATTGCAAGCTAAAGAATATCAAATGAAAAATTAAGATGGGATGTCACATGTGTTTACAATTGGTGCAACGCACGCACACTTGGCATAGGCTCCTCAGGAACTTCCTCATTGCTGCTGCCAGCCCCCACAATCTCAGAAGGCAGCAGTCCACTCCCTAATAGTCCTGGACCCTTATCTCCTCAGCTGTCCACACTTGCTGCCAGCTAACCACAACACAACCATGTTATTAATTTAACTGTAGAGACTCACTTAACAATGGTGGCAAGAAAGGTTTTAAGGCCAAACTGACTTAATATATTTCTCACTTACAAGCAGAAAGTTTGAGCCTCAACTTTGGTTGTAAATTGAGGACTAGCTGCCCTACAACCTACAGCAACCCAAAGGCCATTTGGCTTCTCTTTCCATGTCTCCATCAAAAGCAAGTTATTCCACCTCCCAAGTTATTCCGTTGTTCTACCCTTGAACAGTTCGTATTGCTAAGGAAATGTTTGTTGCTATTTATAATAACAGCTTCTGCTTCTCTCAACAAAAGTGCTCAAATTATAGGGGGAACAGGTTAGAGAAGATTCAGCCCTCAGCTAAAAGCTCTTAACAGCCAGAAAAGAAAGATATCATTTATCTAAAAGTCGGAACATGGCAAAAGAGTGGGGCTTACGCTATAGAAGATCAAAACAGGCCTCCAAGGAGGCAGCTTCGACCAGCTTTGCTCTTTTAATAGATTTAACAGAGTTGGAAGTGTCCTTGTAGGTCATCTAAGCAGGAGTCACCCAAGCAGGAGATCCTACACCATTTCTGACAGGTGGCAGTCTAGTCTCTTCTTGAAAGCTTCCAGGGATGATGCTCCCACAACTTCTGAAGGCAGCTCCTGTTCCATGGGTTGATTGTTCTCACTGTCAGAAATTTTCTCCTTAATTCCAGGTTGAATTTCTTCTTGATCAATTCCCATCCATTATTCCTTGTCTGGCCTTTTGGTGCTTTGCGGGAAAGCATTAGGGAAAAAGTGAGAATGCTAAATTACACCATGGCTAATTGTGCAAATGATATGACATCCAGTGTCACACAGAAGACAACAGGATCAACTTAGCTTCCCAAAGTACAAAATGGCAGCCAAGAAAATACAACCAGTTACATATTACCGTTATTACCAGAACATATTACGACCAACTTTACTAGTTCTGGACAGAAAGGTCCACTGGTTTGAAAGAGGGATTAAAGAGGACTTTCCACCCTAAAGTTGAACAGCCTCTCTCAACAGAGTGGGAAGGATATGACCTCACCTATCTCCTGTTTACAAACCAGTGTTTTCAGTAGTTTCACATCCATTTGCACTATTCAGGTGACCCTGAGGGCACAGATAAGTGGCCTCAATGATTCTCAGAGAGGGTGCTAATGACCAGATGACTGCAAGAAATATAAATCTTTCTATTCTCCTCCATTCAGTCAGAAGTGAAGAAGCTCCTTGGATGAGAAATGAAAAATCTTCAAGAAAAAAGTTGCCTCTTGAAAAAGCACCTTTGGGACAATTATGCTCTGGGTAAGAATCTCCATTGAGAACCAGTTACATTAATTCAAGTTTTATTTATCTATTTGTACCCCACCGTTATCATTTTTACTAATATTTTATTTTACAAATAACTCAAGATGGCGAACATAGCCAGCATACATTCCATATCCTATTTTCTTATGAATTTATGATGTAGTGAAAAACAAAGACTAGAGGCTCCGAAAGAAAGCAGTAAATCCGGAGCTTAAGCGGTTAAACAGTTAGCATTTTTTAAACGCAAAGAAACTTGTATTTTATGTCGCAAAAGGTCATTTTGTGATAACTCATTAGGGAGCATATTTTTGGTGGAATGTGCATGAATCGAACTGCATGATTCCCATTAGTTTTAATGGGAATTTTGCAACTAAATCTATGTCCATTTGGCTAAGGAAAGAAAAAAAATACATCACTATATTTCTTCATAGAAGCAGCAATCATGCACACACACATAAAAACATCTAATGAATTTTCATCTTGTAGCCATCTCCAGGCTTCAGAGTATAGCTTCTCTAATAGTTATGGCTTCAAATGTGCAAGGGTATTTTTATTTTATGTGATTTGCATCTTGAGTGCACAAGTAACTCAGTCCTAGTAATTCCAAGCATTTGTTTCTGCAACTAACAATAAGCACTTTGAAAAGGCATGCCTGGGCCATCCCACAAGGTGCTATAGATTTTATTGTGATTCCTTGTTTTTATATTAAACATTCCAGGGCATTTTTTAAAAAATGGTTAGTTGACTTGTTGCATATGGTATTTTTCCATACAGCAAACAGCTTGGGAAGCATGCCATAGTGGCTGCAAAACGAGCTATCCTAGAAATATAGGATAGGATGGGATGGGATGGGATGGAATGGAATGGAATGGAATAGAATAGAATAGAATAGAATAGAATAGAATAGAATAGAATAGAATAGAATAGAATAGAATAGAATAGAATAGAATAGAACTCTTTATTGGCCAAGTGTGATTGGACACACAAGGAATTTGTCTTTGGTGCATAAGCTTTCAGTGTACATAAAGAAAAAATAAAATACATTCATCAAGAATCATAAGATACAACACTTAGTGATAGTCATAGGTTACTAATAAGCAATCAAGTCATACTAGGGAACAAATACAACAATATAAATTGTAAAGATATAAAAAACACAGTTATAGTTATAAGTTGGAAGAGATAGGTAATAGAAAGGATAATAATAATAATAATAATAATAATAATAATAATAATAATAATAATAATAATAATAATAATACAATCTTAGCAAATAGTTTGACAGTGTTGAGGGAATTATTTGTTTAGCAGAGTGATGGTGTTCGGGGAAAAACTGTCCTTGTGTCTAGTTGTTCTGGTGTGCAGGGCTCTATAGTGTCGTTTTGAGGGAAGGAGTTGAAACAGTTTATGTCCAGGATGTGAGGGGTCTTTAGATATTTTCACAGCCCTCTTTTTGACTTGTGCAGTACACAGGTCCTCAGTGGAAGGCAGGTTTGTAGCAATTGTTTTTTCTGCAGTTCTAATTATCCATTGAAGTCTGCAGATATTGCTTGAGACAGATTGAACAAAAATGTGGTGCAGTCTTGCGCAAGAAAAAAAGAACAGAGCTAAAGATTGTGAAAAAGTCAGAAAAACTCCAATAATGCAATGGAACTGCACAAAACTTGTGCATCTAGGAACACTAGAAGATCCTGTCAGCTGAAACCCATGATAAATTACAGCGATATGTCTGTGGAGATTCTCAATCATCCAAGTCATGGTTGTCCCAAAGGTGTTTTTTCAAGAGGCAACTGGACTTTCCTTGTTTCTTTTTTTTTCTCTTCAAGACATTTCACTTCTCATCCAAGAAGCATCTTCAGTACTGACTGAATGGTGGGGAATGGAAGGATTGATATTCCTTGCAGTCATTCTGGACCTTCAAAGTTCTCCTCTAAAAAACAAAACCAAACAAAACCCCTTTTCTTTCCCCCTGAAATGCGTATTAATAGAAGGTTATAGGAAGTAGCAACCTATATATTATCCCCCAAAGCGTTGCCTGGCTTTAAGAATATAACAAACAAGCCCCACATTAATTTTAATTTTTAGCCTCACGTTTAACATTTCATCTGCAAATGTGAAACGGTTGCATGCAAGGTAAGGCGAAGCGAGAAAGAAAAGAGGAAAACTGTTTTGATTCCAGACCTATTCACCTACAATCTGCCCTTCCGTGTAACCTTTTTGCTGTGAAAACATAATAATTGCTTTGAAATGTTGTTTTTCTGGACGAGCCAGCTGTATTTTTTAATAACTTCCTACGCCATTCAGCTCGTAATTGTGCTGCAAACAAGCTGGTTAGCAAGACTGGCTAAAAGGGATGCAGTATTTGAAAAAAAACACCTAGATAAAAAAGACGGGGCATAATAGCTTCCTGCAATACCCCCAATCCCTATCACATACATATACAACTCTATGCTTGAGATGCAATTGAAAAACGCGGTTCACACCATGTGTTATGTAGAAGATACACTTTTTTTACTGGATACACTGGATTCCTCTTCTGTTTCCATGATTCCTGTTTAAGCCAGCCATTCTGGTCATTTTATAATTTGGGAATTTGCAGACCTGGTACTTAAGATGGTTGCTTTTCCCTCATCTTTCACTACTTATCTCTTTTTCTCTTGATATTATACAAGTTCCTCTCATCATCCAGGAGACAGTGAGTTCTAGTCCCATTTTAGCCATGAAAGCCGGCTGGGTGACTTTGAGCCAATCCCTAGGAGAGTGTGAGTTCTAATACCATCTTAGGTATGAAAGTCATTTGGATGATTTGGGGCCAATCACCAGGAGTCTGTGAGTTCTAGTTCCACCTTAGGCATGAAAGCCAGCTGGGTGACAGGGCCAAGCACTAGGAAATTGTGAGTTCTAGTCCCACCTTAGCCATGAAAGGTGGCTGGGTAACTTTTGGCCAATCACCAGGAGATGGTGAATTCTAGTCCCGCTTTAGTTATGAAAGTCATTTGGATGACTTTAAACCAATCACTAGGAGACTGTGAGCTCTAGTCCCATCTTGGGTATGAAAGTCATTTTGATGATTTTGGGCCAATCACCAGGAAATGGTGAATTTTAGTCCCGCCTTAGGGATGAAATCTGGCTGGGTGATGTGGAGACAGTGAGTTCTAGTCTCATTTTAGGCACAAAAGATGGCTGGGTGATTTGAGGCCAGGCACTCTCTCTCACCCCAACTCACCTCCCTGGTTTATTTTGTGGGGGGAAATGAGGGGGAAGAATCATTAGATACATTCATCACCTTGAGTTATTTATAAAAGTAAGAAAGGCGGGATTAAAATAACCTTAAAATAAGGGATAGGTTTCCCCTCTTTTTCTGAGCAAGTTGATACTAACTGCAAGGAGATTAACTATCAGTAAAAGGTAATGGTAAAGATTCCCCTCGGACATACGTGCTAGTCATTTCTGGCTCAAGGGGGCAGCACTCATCGTTGTCCAAAGACGTCTCTGTGGTCATGTGGCTGGCATGATTAAAGGCACATGGAACTGTTGTGATTCACTGACTGCAGGTGCAGATGGCTGAGGTCTCGGAGAGCGAGGACTCAGATGAGGGTCCTGCGTGGGATGCAGGGATGGGGCCAGGATCATTAGGGAGTGGAGTGCTGCCTTCGGAGATTATGGAGGCTGGCAGCAGTGAAGAAGAGATCCCCGAGGAGCCTGGGCCCAGTGTGTGTGCATGCAGGGCTGCTCAAAGCAAAGAGCAGCTGCAGCAGCACGGGTGACCCGGGAGTAAGGCTGCAAGGTAATGGCCCCTCCCCGAGAAGATAAAAGCCAACTGAGAAACCGGAGTGCAGAAGGCAAAGAAGTTTGATACTCGAGCCTGATGGATGTTAGAATATCTGAGTTGGTGTTTGGAGACTCTTTGATTTACTGTTTAGGAACTTTATCTGGTGTTCTTGGCAGCCTTGCAAAAACTTGGCAAGGCTCTTCCTTATCAGAGCTAATGAGCTGGAAGCAGCCTCTTATCTGTGAAGAAACAGGATTTGTAAATGAAACAGTTAAAGGTTGTGCTGTTACTTTGGTCTTGTGTTTACTTTCTTGGAACCAGGTTTGGGTTGGAACAGGAACGCTGTTCCCTTCCCACCAAAGGGGTCCCTATTTTTCTACTTGCATTTTTTACATGCTTTCAAACTGCTAGGTTGGCAGAAGCTGGGACAAGTAACAGGAGTTTCGTTACATGGTGCTAGAGATTCAAACCACCAAACTGCCGACCTTATTGATCGACAAACGTTTTAGCCACTGACCCATTGCATCCCTATTCACTATCAGTAGAGGAAAGCATTTTGTTATGTAATTATTCAGTAATATACTTCAGATAATTTTCAAAGGTGGCTGGACAATTTCATGTAGGATTGGCCTGTTCATCGCTCCTCTATCGGAAGAGTCTTTATAGATTTGCTGAAGTATCTAAAGTTAAGGATGGTGCTTGGGGAAGAAAGAGGAGGATGATTCAGAAAAATCAGAACAGGTGCAGACAACAGCAATGAAGATGATCAGGGAATTGGACAGAAGCCTTAGAAGAGATTCAGAAAGCTGCATATCTTTAGCCTTGAGTAAAGATGACCAGGTTGAGATACCATTACGTTTTTCAAGGTCATTCTCATTCATCCTTGAGGGCAAGACACAGAATAATGGCTTTCAGAAGTAACAAAAACAGACTCTGTTGAACTTTAGGGAGTGAGAACAGTTCAACAGTGGGACCAATTATACAGAGAGTTGATGGGCTCTTCACAACTACATGTTTTCAAGCATCAATATGCTGGGTCTATCAGGGATGCTTTAATTTGAATATGTGCCTTGAGTAAGGGCTTAGATTGTGCTGGCTTCAGGGAACTGCAGGTAGAATATTCGAAGCAGCATCTGCTGGTGTCCATGGATGATGTCAACCTATGGGAGATTCTTGAAAGCATGTGCTAAATATTGGAGTTGATGCTCCCTGGGCCTGATCCATCAAGCTTCTTCCTGAGTCTTCTTCTGTTTCTGGACATTTGTTCCAGAGTTGACCTTAGATTGTTATTCTGATTTTGACTTGGGCATCTAGCGAACCACCTGATGAAATTGGACCCGTGGGAACAAGCAATTCTGCTGTCATCATACAGTCCTTGTTTTAAGGGTCAACTGAGAGATGACCCCAAGGCAACAGAGCTACATCTTTCCTTCTCCTTCTTCCAAGGGAAGATCCCATCTTCTCTGTCTTCCAATAAAAAGTAAATGAGTCCCTGCAGATTTTACTCCGGTAGTCATTGCCAACATTAAGGGGTGTTACTCATCTCCATTTCAAGACCATTGACCAGTGCTGTCTGAAGACATTTCTGTGTGATGTCAGGGAGTGTTGTTACCTTCCTATCATGGTGGTACCTATTTATCTACTCACATTTCAAACTGTTAGGTGGGAAAGAGCTGGTGTGAGGATGGGAGCTCATCCCTTCATGTGGCCGGCCCGGCATGACTAAACGCTGTTACCTTCCCACCAAAGTGGTCCCTATTTTTCTACTTGCATTTTTGCCAGCTTTCAAACTGCTAGGTTGGTAGAAGCTGGGACAAGTAACGGGAGCTCACTCCATGACGCCGCACTAGGGATTCGAACTGCCAAACTGCTGACCTTTCTGATCAACAAGCTCTGTATCTTAGCCCCTGAGCCACAGCTTCCCCTTTACCTCTCTTCCAGTAATGACTCATTAAACAGAGATATGTGTTTCTCCAGATGCCACCACTATTGAGGGACTGAAGGAAGTCATTGCAGCCCAAATAGGTCAGACTTGGGATGACTTTACAAGTATCCCCCCCTTTTTTCCCCATTGTTTGGGGGTTGAATGGTATTTTGTCTGATCGCTTCTATCTCCTTCCTCTCCAGATTTCCCTCTTGGCAGCCTTTCCCATCCACCAGACTCTCTTTCTGCACTTTTTAAATGGTCTTTTGTGCCACATCACAACTGATTCTTCCAGCCCCTGTTTCATCATGCCCTGCATCACTCTCCTTGTTCCCCTGCCCTACCCCTCTCCCTTTTCATAACACATAGATTTTTTTTTAAAAAAAGAAAACATCACTTTAATCTGCTCCTGATCTGATTTCGTTTGAAGATCTTCACTTTGATTCTGCACATACTTGGGTGGGCTTTCTTTCACTCCCTTCTCCCCGCATCCCTTATTTGTTTTCGCCCAGCTCTCCACTTCCCCTCATCCCCATGTTCATTGTCTGCCTGGCCCCAACAGATTTTGCAAAGTTGCTTCCTCTCCTTTCATCTTCTCTCTTTCTCTCTCCCCCCCCCTCTCTCTTTTCTTTTTGCACACACACAGACACACAAACACACACAAACACACACACACACATATATATATACATACATACATATGTACATACGTACATACATATACACTCAAGTGCAGCATTGATCTTTTCTTTTTCTTCTTTTTCTTCTTCTTCTTCTTCTTTTCTCTTGACCCCTGCCCTGGTTCCAAGTCTGTTACTCCATGAGATTGAATAATTAAATGCAATTGGCAACCAGTTTTGTCTCTCAAATGTTGGCTCATGTAGAGTCCGTGGGTTTTATCCTTCCTCTCTGCTAGAGAAAGCATCCTCTTTCTCTAGCCCAGCGCCATCTCTCGAGCGCCGGTCTTTTCACTTCTTTTCACTTCTTTTCAGTCTTTGTCTCCAGTCTCCGGGGCTGCTTCTGTCAGATCATACAGTTTTTCTATCATATTTGGCATTTTTGACCTACTCTACCTCTCTGGTGTTCCAGCCTTGCCTTGTTAGGCAGAGAGCATCCCCTACTTATCTTGTCAAGGCATTTTAAAAAAACTCTTTCTAACTTCTTCTTTTTTTTTTTCTAATTTAAAGAGAAAGCTTTTTTTTTTTTTTTTTTAATTTTAAAGTCTTCTATCCACAAAAGTATTCTGGAGGGGGCTTTAATGTGAAGAGTTGTCTTTAAAAACTTAAAGGGAAAATATATCCTTTATTTAGTTTAAAGAATGGAAAGATGATTCTGTCAAGCCTTCAGTATTATTGTTTTTTTTTTTTTTTTCAAAATAGCAATTGTTTGGATTTTACAACATGCAAATGGTATGGTTTCCCTTTTTGAAGTTCCTGATCATCTTAGTTGTAGATCCCACATTGCAGAAAAAAATTAATATATGCTTGATTATAGCATGGGTGGGGGCATGAAAAAAACAACAACACTGGGTGTGGCACAATTGTACATAAGGATCAAACTTGGAGGGCTACAAAATGCATGTCTACCCCAGCCTGCCTCATTGCATCTTAGGAAAATCAGAGGAAAATAAATATATCCCAGTTCTTAAAGAAAGCATGACTAACTGGCTGGCTGACACACTGATCAGAAATACTGCACATTCCAAGATTTTGTTACAATTCCCACTTCTACCATCTTTTATTAAAAGTGAACTGTACCAACTCATCTTTCTACAACAGCCACTAAATTTACACCAACCTCTCTGTTTCTCAGATCCAGGGAGAGGCAACACTTTGGATTTGGATGTGAGTATCTTGGGTTGAGATGAAACATCATGAGGATTTTCTAAGCTGTCATCTTTTATTTATTCAGGTATTTCTTTTCTAGTGGAGTGGTAGTAGTAGTTTATTCACCGATCAGCCATCTCAAAAGATAATAAAATAAAATATAATAAAACAGAATAATAAAATATAGGGTCTAATTCCAGGTTAAAATAGATAAAAGAAACTACAGTAATGAAATACATATGTGGTAAGAATTAGTATCTTCTAGAAAAGCTTGTAGCAATTAGTTCATGTAATGGGAAGACAAAGAAGGAAAGAACAATTAAGAATTCAATAATCAATTTTCAATTAAAAGAAGACACTGTTTCTTCTATTTAGTATTTATGCACACCAAAAGAATTTGCACCCACTTTTAGCTCAATTTCTCTCTCTCTCAAAAAAAGAAAAATTACAGACAGAAAAAGAACAAACCAGAATTAATTGAAAATGACAGATTCATAAATAGGAAGAATGATGTTGACAGATTAATGTATATTTACTCAGTGCCTGTAACATAGACTTGTACAAAAGACCCAGTTTTAATCTAGTTTAGTGTTTCCCAACCATAATCACTTTAAGGAGTGTGGAGTTCAATTCCCAGACTTTGAGTCCCAAAATTCCCAAGGTAGCATTCTAAGAATTCTGGGAGTTGAAGTCTACACAACTTAAGGTCACTGAGCCTAAGAAACACTGGCCTAGTTAAAGAATAAAGTGATGAGAGCACCTCCCTGAAAAGAAGCAGTAGCACCAGTAGCTAGAGAAAATATAGAGAGTTTCCTGGAATCCTATAGTAATGGGCATAGAACCAAGACTTTTGCTAGTTTTATACCATAATCTTTTTTTTTTTTTTTTGCAAGCTCACTGGAAGGAGTTCATCCAATTCTGTGTGAAGCTATGTGCATATGGACAAGTACTTTCCCCACCTCGCTGACCAGGTAACTGAAGTTTGATGATGCCTTGAGATGATGGAAAAGATAAGGACGGTCACCTGCAGTAGTTTTATCTTATTCTCTAAGGATAGATGGATTCTCTAAGGCACCAAAAGGGCAGTAATGGCTGGAGGCTTGTTAAAGAGAGATCTAACCTAGAAATCAAGATAAATTTTCTGATAATAAGAACAACTAATCAATGGAATAGCTTACATCCTGCAGTTGTAGGTGCTCTATCACTGGAAGCTTTCAAAAATAGACTGGGATGCTGTAAGTCTCTTGCTTTGAACAGGTGGTTGGACTAGAAAACCTCCAAGGCCCCTTCCAAATCTATGATTCTATCATTCTACGGAGTGCCTTCATCTCTACCCTCGCCCACCAATTAGATTTATTTGGTATCAAACTATTAAAAAAAACAATTAAGAGTAATGGAGGAGAGGAGAATTGTAGCAGATAAGAAGAGAATTAATTCTCCATTTTTTGAGCCAAGTTTCCCCTCTGGCAACCACCCTTTTGTAAAAGGAGGAGGAGGAGGAGGAGAATAAGAGGAAGAAGAAGAAGCAGAGGAAGAAGAAGGAGAAGAAGGGGAAGAGGAGGAAGAAGAAGAAGAAGAAGAAGAAGAAGAAGAAGAAGAAGAAGAAGAAGAAGAAGAAGAAGAAGAAGAAGAAGAAGAAGAAGAAGAAGAGGAGGAGGAGGAGGAGGAGGAAGAGGAGGAGGAGGAGGAGGAGGAGGAGGAGGAGGAGGAGGAGGAGGAGGAGGAGGAGGAAGTATTTCATTTACTCAACCCAAGCAAAACTTTGACCAAAGGAAAAAAAAAGAAATAGACTTGCCATTTCTTCCAGATCTGATCTGGAAGATTTTTGCCTTCAATACAAAGGAAGAGGAAGAGGAAGAGAAGGAGTTATGCATTCAGTATTGTCTGACTCTTAGCAATTCTGTTGGAAGGTTGCACCAAAGACTGGAGCAGAACCGTAAAACAGGGAAAGAACAGGAAGGAGGAAAGAGAGACAGAAGAGTAGATACCTTGTGGATGCCTGCATACTGTGTAAACCCCAGCCACTGTGCATTTTCGGCCCACCTAGTTATGGACTGAAGCCTCTTAGTTGAAAAAAAAAATGAATCTCAGAAAGCAAGAATGAGAAATGCAATATTTTTCCATATCAATGAATCCTGCATCAAGGAAGACTTTCCCTTTACAGCCTTCAATGCTGAACTTTGATAGCAGGAAAACATTAATAAAATCAGTGCTTCACTGACTCCGGAACCAGAATTTTGATTAAGGGACAATACTGAATCTCTCTCTCTCCCTCTCCCTCTCCTTCTCTCTCTCTTAATCTCAAAGCTGGTTACCAAGCTGAAAATATCAGAACTCAGGGTTGTGGCACTGCCTGGCTGTGTTGCAAGTTCTCCCCACCATCCAGTGAACATTTTGAAAGGCTGGTCCCTTTGGAGATTGTCATGCAGAATCAGTTGGACCTAATTACAAATATCTTCTCCTTTTACAGGGGCTGCTTTTTTGCATCCTCTGACATTCTTGGGCTGTTTGCTGAGACCCTTGAAATCTTACCCATCCAGGTATTCAATTGCCGCTTGCAGTTTTTGAATTCTTCCCTTCCAACAGGGAGGGAGGGATGGAAGGGGGGGGGGGTTCAGGTTTGTTTATTTGTAGTGTGCGCTTGTGATGCTGGCAAAAACAGATTTGGAAGAGAACCATCTTCCAAAGATGGCTGGCAATGTGCTGGGATCGTGCAACGCTAATATATCGGATGTTATAATCCAAGAGGAATGATTGTCTCCCGTGAAACAAAATGGGTAGGAGAAGAGTGAGGTGTGAAATCTTTGCAGTAATCAGGAAGAATCTTCCAAAGACCATTTATTGCACCCTTTTTATACCCTATGACTATTATTAAGTGTTGTACCTGATGATTCTTGATGAAAGTATCTTTTCTTTTATGTACACAGAGAGCATTTGCACCAAGACAATTTCCTTGTGTGTCCAATCATACTTAGCCAATAAAGAATTCTATTCTATTCTATTCTATTCTATTCTATTCTATTCTATTCTATTCTATTCTATTCTATTCTATTCTATTCTATTCTATTCTATTCTCTGTAGTGCTCCAGTGAACTGATCATTTAGCACAAACCCACCAATGAGAAACTTAAAAAGGAGAAACCATGGAACCTTACAGAATATTTACGAAATATTCCCGCCCAGCAAAGACGTCTCTCCATCAGATCACAATTTTAGACGAAGCCAAGCATTTGCTCACTTGCTTTGAAACTGTAGCAAGCTTTGTTTTGTGTTGGGAAACACTTCTGCTAACATAACTCTTTGCTGACCAAATGTGTCAATCAATAGGATAAAGAAAAAAAGAGATCATTCCTTTTGTATTTAAAAACAGGGGCAAACAATAATAGATGAACATAAGCAATTCTTCAAAGTTAGTTTATGGAATGATAACCATGGTAATTGGAAGGAGAAGACTAGCCAGGAAAGTTGGTCCTTTGATCAAATAAATGAGGAGCCCAAGTTTCTCTCTTTTGTTCTCATTTCAGGGAATGTTACTAAAAGAGAGGCATTACTGAAGCTAATCTGTACTTGATGCCAGAAAAGTTCATATTCTGAATCTTGTTTGTATAGGTGGTTGCTCTGAACTTCGTGCAACTATTTTTCTAAAGAGCTTAAGAAGCTATTTGATGAACCCTGACAATCCCATTTTGTACGGGGAGCAATGTATTTTAATTATGCTCTTTTTGTTCTCTTTTATCTTTGCCTCCTAAGGATGTAAGAGGGTTTTGTGAACTATTCTGCATTTTGTTTTAAAGAGTATATGAAAGGAATCAAAAGTTGAGGAAGGAGACCAGGTAATGAATACTTATCTTGAGCTTCGTTCTTCTTGATGACATGCAATAATGGAAGGAGGACATTAAAGATGCCATTGAGATGTGAAAAACTCCCTTCAACTTGAAACACTTAAAAGGCACCCTAATAACCTTCTCCATACATCTTGATGTTTCTTTTCTTTACACTGGAATGTCTTTTATAAGGTTTGTCTTGGTGTTTGATCTATTACCCTTTCTTAGTTATCTTTGTCTAATCTTTTAGCATTGTAAATCCCTTTCTTTCCCCCCTTAACAAAAAAAATAATAATCAGTCCTTCCATCCTTTGCTTGTGCCTGATTTGAAGTTTCTGAAAAGTTTTGTCTCTTTTCAACTTTCAGTGGATGCTTTGCTTTATGGAAAGCTCCAATTATTTTCGCAAAAGAATTTGTGGAACAAATCTTGCCGATGCTTGAACTTCTGGTGAGGATTCTTGGGGAACTAGAGGTCTGTGATGAAGGAGGTGGGATGACATTGCGGTGAAGATCAGTGGCCAGTTGGTCAATGCTGATCAGTACAATCATTCCTGAGAAAGGAGATATAATGAGATTGCCCACTTGCACTCCAAACAGCTGCTCCTCGTAAGTAGATTGCAGGAAGTAGTATTTTTGTACTCAGCTTGTGAGTTGAGTGGCTAGAAGTTGAGGGATTTCACTCAAGCTCACTATCAGAAGATCTAGGCAGTTGAAATGGGTATAAAAAAATATTTGTTAAGCTTAAGCGCTCTACAAGAATCTGAACTACTAACAGCAAAAGGAAATTGATGGTAGATAAGAGCCAGTGGAATTCAAGATGGACTGGACTTAGATCTCTTGTGGGCACAAAGGGACTCTTGACTGATGACATGTTTGACCCTTCCCTCAGGCTCAACCTGGTCCTTTCTTACACTCATATCTATAATGCCACCTGCTTGAACATCAGATGTAACTAATTTACAGCTAAAGATAGATTTTCTTCGAAGCTGCAGGGTAACAGAATTCCACTTGATGAGTCAATATTCTTTCTGGATTACAAAGGGGGGAAAAAAAGCTTTTAAAACTTAGAGCAAACACCCTCCAAGAAAACAACCAAGCTCAGGAAGCACCAAGGACTCCACAAAAGTAAGATGCGTTGAATTAATTTACTGCGCAATCATAGCAGGATGACCTTGCTAATTCTCTATAGGTAGGCAGTTAGGATTTTTCTAGCCCATTTAGGCAGGCAGATACCTGGTGCTGGTTTGGTGAAATGAAGGCCCAGCTGGGGAAAATACTGCTATTCTCTGTTTATTGAGAACTAGAACTAAAACCCTACTGGAAACATTTGCAAAGGAAGCAGGAAGAATGGCAAGATGGAAAAAACCAGTAGGTCATTGCTCAGCGTAGAAGGTGTCATGTACACAATGGAGCATTGCCTTTTTGCATAGGTGTGCAATGGTCCAAAATTCTCAACTATCCAGAATAATATTTTAAAAAAAAAAAAAATGGGCAATTTTGAAGGACTGTCCTCATTTTTTTACCCCCTTTGTGAATTGGATAAATGTTTTGCAAAGCATTTTGTTGGCTGCAATTTGCATTCAGAAGGTCTCTGCAGGCTGTGTGAATGGGATCTGTGCTCGTTGGATAATTGTTCTTGCACAGGTTTTTCTGAGCTGTCTGGAAAATTCAGTCCTGTGTCCTAAACAACCTGTCTGGAGGTAGCAACCCATCTTTAGATCAGCTGAGGAGATCACAACACAAAAGGTTCATGATGGAAAGAGAAAGAAAGCGAGATAATCACTCTTCTCGCCTCCCTTAAATCTCAATCTTTCTCCTTGTTTTGTTTTATTTTGGAGATATTCTTCCATATCTCAACATCTCTAGGGTACGCCAACAACTAAAATGAAATTGTGGTAAAACCTGGGCATTCCAATTATGGCAGTTAATCTCCCTGTAAAAGCTGGAACAAGCTTGGATATTTGTTATCTGTTGTTCCTCCTAAAATGTCTATGGAGATTCCTAGTCATCCCAGGTCATGGTTGTTCCAAAGATGTTTTTTCAAAAAGCAAATGGACTTTCTGGTTTTTCTTTGAAGACGTTTCACTTCTCATCCAAGAAGCTTCTTTAGCTCTGAAGTAGAAACTTCTTGGATGAGAAGCGAAATGTCCTCAAAGAAAAACAAAAAAAAACCCCATTGCCTTTTGAAAAAAGCATCTTTGGGTTCCTCCTAAAATCTTTTTTTGTTTTGTTGGGTACACACACACACACACACACACTAAAATAATAATTACATTCATTTTATCTTATCAAATATTTGGAACCTAATAATAATAATTAGAAGTAGAATGACTGTGGCAAAAGAAAGCAAAGATAGTACCAATTATAATAGGTGCCTTGGGTGCAATCCCAAGGTCTTAGGGATGTGCCCCTAAGTGCCCTTTTCCTTCCACTAAATTCTATAATAATACAGCAAGGTTTTTTCCTTTTTTCCCCCTTTTGATCTATTGTTGTCTGCTCATATGTCTAACAGTCATTCATCTGCCTGTCCACCTGTCCATCCATCTGTTTGTTTGTCTGTCCTTCTGTTTGTGCATCCAACTTTCAGCTTGTAAAAATGAGACAGTGGGGGAGAGGGAGAAGGAGAGAGAGAGAAATAAAGAAGAATTGAGAGTTTTCTTGTTTTGTTTGGATTAAGACAGTTAAAAACTGGAAAATTGCTACAAATATTTTACAATATTTATAAAATGAGGATACCAATGAGATTGGGCAGCAATTCCTTGGTAAAATTGGATCCTGACCTTCTTTGTGTGTTAAAGGAAAATCAGTTCTATTCCTTTAGTAGAACACTGTTCATTATCGTTTCTGGGGGGTAAGGGTGGGGCAGTCGCTTTTCATTGTCAAAATTTGTAATACTGTGCAGGTACGATTCAGGATTTTTTCCGGACTGGCTTTTTTTTAAAAAAAAAAAAATCCCTGTATTATTTCTCTTACTGTTATAGGTTCATTTAACACCCATTATTGTTGTTCCATTATTTTAGGATATTTAATTTAGTAATCCCCACTCAATTCTTTGAACGTTCCCACTGTTCAAATCCTATGGAGAGATGGACATCCACAACCCTCGCATTCAACAAAAGAAAGAAAGAAAGAAAGAAAGAAAGAAAGAAAGAAAGAAAGAAAGAAAGAAAGAAAGAAAGAAAGAAAGAAAAGAAAGAGAAATCAATCAATCAATCAATCCTGTAAGAAACTTAAAAGAAACAGGATAAAAAAATGAAGTTTCCAAGCTTTGTTCTCAGGCACAAACATTTTCATCTCTGTGCTTTTGAATTGTGAATTTAAGCCAGTAAAAGTTACTATTAGGTTAAAGTTTAAATGGCAGCGCAAAGGAGATTGGGGCTTGGCAAGATTAAACAGGCTTTGTCTGGACAGGAGAAGAAAGGTTTAGCCTTTATCTATGCCCCTGTCTCTATGCCATCTAAGTTCTGGGAGTCCTACAGTGGTTGTCTGATGGAGTCCCCTCATTGTTCATATTTAGGATGGAAGTAATTGAAAGGGAAAGTAAGAGAAGGAGAGAGAGAAAAGGGAAAAAAAAAACTTAAATCACCTATGATTGCCTGTACGGTTAATAAAAATAATTTAAAGGAGAAGTGATTGTCCAGCAGTTCATATTATGGAAAACTGGCTCCTGAAAAGAATGCCAAAAGAGAGAGAGAGAGAGACTGAAGCCTATTATTCTCTGAAAGAGAAATTCTTTTTTTTTTCTCAAACGGACTTAAATGTCAGATTTAAAACCGAGACTTTTCAAATAAATTGCTCCCAGTGTCCAGTGTTCAAGTTTGGAATCAAAGTGAGACGTTTCAGCTGGACGGTTGGGCTCTCCCTTCTTCATCCCATAAAGGAGGGGGGATCTGATCCTAGCACAAATGGGGTGGAGGCCTGACAGATTCAGTTTATATCAATTCCTTGCCCCGAGGAAAAGGGAAAAAGCTGAAATTCAGAAGGTAGAAGTCGTCCTCCACTTACGAATACAATTGGGACCAGAATTTCGGCTGCTAAACAAGGCTGCTGCTGTGCCCAATGTTACCATCATTTTTGTCACACTTGTTAAGGGAATCATATGGTCATGAAGCAAATAAGGCTTCCTGCATCGACTTACCTGGTCAGGAACCCGTTTGAGAAGGTTACAAATGGTGATCGTTTGAGCACAGGACAGTGCAACTGTCATTAGTACATGTCAGTTTCCAAGTGTCTGAATTTCGATCATGTGACCGTGGAGATACCACAATGGTCACAAGTGTGAAGATGATTGCAAGTCATTTTTTCCTCACTTTTTTCTTCCATAAGTATTATACATTATATCTTCCCATTATATGTTTTCTTATAGTTATATTTAAAATAGTAAAATACCCAAAACAAACCCCACTCCCTGAACATATATATCTACATCTACATCTACATCTACATCTACATCTACATCTACATCTACATCTACATCTACATCTACACCCACATCCACATCCACATCCACATCCACATCCACATCCACATCCACATCCACATCCATCCATCCATCCATCCATCCATCCATCCATCCATCCATCTATCTATATTAATATTGGGGTGTATTGTAATGATTAAAATAAATGAAAGGCAAGAAGATAAAATAAAATGGTTGGGTTCTAGGCATTCTCTAAGTTTGTTTCTTTTTCTTTCATTATTAAATTAGGGAATATCATCACAAGGACAAACTCGCAGAAACCACCAAGAACACAACAGAAAAATAGGATGCACAAGATAGGTAACCATGTAAAATTCATTCAATCCATAAGCATCCATCAATCTAGACCAATATTTGGCAGCTTTAAGATATATGGTTGACTGGGGAATTCTGGGAGTTGAAGCTCAACTATCTTAAAGTTGCCAAGGTTGAAAAACACAGACTCACATCATATATCAATATAATTGTGTCCAAGCAGTTGCCAGTTGCCAAGACACAAATAAATAAAGCTATGAGCACAACCGTACACCACTGATGGTTTCTCTAAGTCCAAAATGACTTGATGGCTCAAATCATTGTAATCTTCCCACCCTACCAAGACCGAGTTTCGAAAATTCTCTACTCTTTTTGGAAAAAAACATATTGAAATGCAAAATCTCTTCCATCAAACTGAATGTGTACTAGCAGAAGAAAACTGTGCAAATACAGGGGGAATCTCTTTGTGTGCTGTTTTTTCAGACCTGGGCCCCTTTAAAATAGCCACGAATCAATAAGATGGCCCCAGATAAACCATTAAGTAAAACAAACAATCCAGGAAAGAAAGCGGAGATGGAAGTCCTCTCTCGAATAAAAAAGTGCTTTTGCTGGATAAGGTCATATTTAAATCATTTGGAGGAGCAACCATAGATGGTCGGTAGCAGGTGACTTATTTAATATCAGTAGGCTGCCTTGCTCCGCTGAGATGGCCATAAAAATATGTATTTATACATTTGTGCCTATGACTCGGTAGGCGGTACATATAATGGGCTCTAGGTTTTTTTTTTAAAAAAAAAATGAAGGAAGATGGGTTTATGTATTGAATCTCTAGGTTTCCTTTTTGTCTGAAGTTTGACCCAGTGGCATTTTTTGCCCCCTCGACCAATGCGGTAAGGATCTTTGGCACGAGCACCAAATGGACATCCCTTCGTCATTCTTTGATTGATTTCTTTTTACCTGAATCATTCGGGTGGACTGGGAAAAAGAAAGGCTTGCCTGCAGCAACCTGATTAAATATAGATGTGAATTGCAATGGGGTAATGATTATATATGGAGTTCTCATAGAGGAGACCCTAAGTATACTTTCTCCAATACTGAATTTCCGAAAGCAGCCAAATCGATGTCTCCAGAAAACCCACAAGGAGGAAGGCTGCCGTATAATCTTGTAACCTGAACTGAATATTCATGTGAACGTGGCGTGATAGCAATCTTCTGTGATATCACATGGGGATGTATCATATCATTTATATATTATATTGTGATAACAGTGACATGATAGCAGTCTTCCAGTACTTAAGGGGCTGTTGCAGAGATGTGGGGGTCCACCTACAGATGTGCAGAGATGTGCACATCTAAATGTGCAGAGGGCAGGACAAGAAGTAATGTGTCATGTCCCTGGTGGAGACTGACTCTGAGTGAGAGGAGGGACAGCCGACAGGGAGTATAAGTGTGACTCCAGAGGTTGTGGAGGAGGCTGGGGAAGGGCAGAGGCTGGCTGAGCAGTCAGAGGAGGACCCAGGCCCATCCCCTCTCCATCCTAGGGCACGCAGGGAGGAGAGCATAAAGGAGAGACATGATCCACTCAGGAGGAGGGGGCCTTGATCCTCTTTACCCACCTCGGAAGGATGGGAGGCTGAGTCAACCCCGAGTCCCATCAGGATCGAACTCCTGGCAGTGAGCCATGTTAGCCTGAAAAACTGCATTCTAATCACGGCACTGCATCATTGAAGAGATTGGATAACTGTTTCTCTGAAATGTCTCTGTTCGATTTTGCAGCAGAAATTCAAATCCAGAAAGCACACACAGATGACTGATTCAGCAGGATTCATTAACTTCTTTATATACATAATAACATTTGAAGTGAAGTTTACAATACCAGTAGTAGATTCTTCCAATGTAACACAAGCAAAACACAAGCAGCAGCTTCAGAGCTCAGAGCAGAGAGGTTTCACTTTAAACAGCTCAGATAAGTTTCTTCAGAGCTGAGCATGGAGCTAAGCCATGCCCAGACTGCTTGCAGTCTCAACCCCCAATTCAATTCCCAATGGCTGACCTTGTTAACCATGTCTCTGCCAGTTCATGAATAGTCTGACAGTCTCCTGCTCAAGCAAAGAATTGGACTAGGAAACTTCCAAACCTGTTATTCTGTGTTCTGTGTAGGATATTCTCCTGTGCTTCCCCTCTTGGAGAAAAGACTGGAAAAGTTGAGGACCTCTTGAGTGCTAAACCCTTCCAACCATGCCTGTTGACACACAATGTTTTGGGACCATCCAAGACTGTCATCTATGACTAGTCTACCTGCTTCATTTCTTGGAGAGCCATCTAAATGTGGACAAGTGATTGTTCTTATCTCCTCGAAGGATTGGGACACCCACCTATCTTGGAGGACATCCAGCATTCAGCAAGAGTCACACTTGCCCTGGACTTGCAAGCGATTCAGAAACAAGAGGGGCGCAAATATTTCAGGGCAAATTTTGTTTGTTATTTCTTTGCCCCATTAAGGATTTAACACACGTTTCTGCATAAGACTGGCTTCACGGAATGAAAGAATATATTTTGCTCTCACTTTGCAGGTATATGTGAACATATGAGGACAGAGGGCATGATAAATAGCGAGGTGAAATGGCAATGAAATGCAAAGAAAAATAATGGTTGGGGAGAACCTATTAGACTTGAACTTATGCAACGAAGGTCAGCTGTCATGCACGATAGCAGTCATTAAAATAAAATATAAATACCCCAGCAGAGCTGAGAAAGAGTCTTGTTTATCTTCTAACTGTAACCTTTTTTTTTTTTCTCTTTTAGTTTAGTTCTTTCTTGGATTGGGAACAATGGCAACTGGTATCCAGTGTAGAAAGACCCAAAGGATCTGTTTTCCTTTCTTTCTATCTCTCCCTACAGAGAAAAAGACAGTTATTGCAACCTTGGCGAAGAAACACCTTCTCAGCTGGGGAACAGAGCAACTTGGTGGCAAAACATACCACTTCTGCCCCCATAGAGCAGAACAGAAAGCTTCCTGAATCCATGTTTCATAGCTCATAAAATAATAATAACAATGCAGATTGTGGTTTAAAGAGATCGGACAAGATCTTGTGTGATTCAGAAGGCAAAGATACCTGTTATCCAAGCTCTGTGAATCCAACAAGCGTCCCTTCATTATTAGACCTTTCTAAGCCTGTCACCCTTTGGAATGCAACCGTCAAACACAAAACTTGATTTAAGATAATTTAAGAAAAAATACTGGGTGACGATTGCTAAATGGTTTGTCTAGATCAGGGTGGGGTCAAACTTGACTAATGCAATCCTAACTTGCATTAACAGAGGGATACAATCAAGATCAAGGGAAGTACTAATACCACTCTATAGAGCCTTAGTAAGACCACACCTCGAGTCCTGCATCCAGTTTTGGTCACCACATTATAAAAAAGATGTTGGTGGGGCCAGTCAGAGGTGGGATTTGCCAGTTCTCCAAACTACTCAAAATTTCCGCTAACTGGTTCTCCGGAACTGGTCAGAACCTGCTGAATGCCACCTCTGGAAGCTTCTCAAGGGAAGAACCAACCGAGAACTACGGAGAAATTTCCTGACAGAGAGAACAATTAATTAGTGGAAGGGCTTCCCTTCAGAAGTTGTGTGTCCCTTCCAACTCTGATATTCTGTTATTCTGTCAGTCCCATTCAGCCTTTCCAACACTGAGGAGGTTCTTTTCTTCTTTTTCCTGGTTTGTTTTGCAAACTTCATGGAATGAGAGGTCGGGCAGCAATTACTATGATATGGAGCTGGATTATAAAAACAGATACGTGGGGGAGGCAAGGGTGGGCTCCTGGGGGTTTGCAGGGATTGTGCAGTTTGGAGAACTCCCCAAATCCCACTGCTGGCTGGCCTCACCCATCCCACCCCTCCCAGGAGTTCCCTCACAACCTGTTTTGGATGCAGGGCACACCCAGGGGCTCGGGGAGGGCAAAAAATGGGCCTCTGGAAGTTCAGGAAGGCTGGAAACGGGCCTGTTTCTGGCTTCCAGAGAGCCTCCGGAGCCCGGGTAAGGCAAAAAGCCCCCCGCACAGTGGTGCAGGAGGCTGACTAGGCCACGCCCACTCAGCAGCCCGGCAGAGAACGCTTTGCTAAAATTTTTGAAGACCACCCCTGGGTGGAGGTATCCTGTGACTCCAGGAAAGAGAAAAAAAATAGACTGCTATTTTTAGAAAACAAGTTCAACACACCCAGATCCAATATTTTTGAAGGGCCTCCCATGTTGAGAGAGAGTGTCAAATGAAACATTCAGATTTGAAAACTCCAGCTCTGTAAAGAGTTGTGTTGCTCTGCTAAAAACAAAAGTGTTTGCACAATGGCAGGAAGGATATACATTCCTGGCACCCACGGCAAGAAGAGAATAAGAGAAAAGAAGGCCAAAAATGAGGAATAAAGAATATTATAACTTTAAAATGTTGGAGAGTTTGTTTGTTTTTTTAGTTTGGTGTACAGTTAAGGTTAAATTGCCTAGATTAAAGCATTTATAAAAGAAAGGTAAGAAGAAGAAAAAGCCCTCTCAGTTCTTGAAATCATTGTAAATTTGAAGTTGATCCCTGCTGGTTTATTCTGTCGTTATAATACTCTCTCCCACTCCCAAACCTGTTTCCACATAATCCCACAGAACAAGCACTTTGTTGCAAGAACAGCAATTAATGTGGGAATCATCTAATTCTTTCTCTTAACAACCTACTAAATCCAAATAGCCATAACTTTAATTCCCCCATGAACAATACTGTATGTTAGAGCCTCCCAAATTTCAACCAGATGACCTTTACTGTTCCAATAAGATGACTAACATATTGAAAAGCAAACCATGACTGCATCTGATCAATTCTTGGATGAGAGATAAGCCAATAGACAATCCTAGATAAAATGGTCTGTTGCTTCCTTGAAGGTGACCATTTAGAACTCACCCAGGTGAGGGCCACCTGCCTCTCCTCAGAATCCAGGTGACATCTTCTGCAAGAAGGTGAGGTTCTACATATCATGAGCAAGGAGAGAAGCAACCTAGAACCAAGGAGAAATTTCCTAAAACAGTGAGAACAATTAGTAGAATGACTTGCCTCTAGAAGCTGTGAGTGCTTCAACATTGAAGACTTTTAAGAAGAGATTGGACAATCATTTGTCTGAAATGGTTTAGGGCAGGGGTCTCCAACCTTGGCTCCTGGAAGCCTGGCGGACTTCAACTCCCAGAATTCCACAGCCCTGTGGAACTCTGGGAGTTGAAGTCCGCCAGGCTTCCAGGAGCCAAGGTTGGAGACCCCTGGTTTAGGGCCTCCTGCTTGAGCTGGACTAAAAGTTCTTCAAGGTCCCTTCCAACTCTGTTATTTTGTTATTCTAGGCCAAGGGTCTTCCAACTTGACAGCTTTAAGACTTGTAGACTTCAACACCCAGAATTCCTGAGCTAACATGACTGGAGGAGGAATTCTGGGAGTTGAAGTCCACCAGTCTTAAAGCTGTCAAGTTTGAAGACCCCTGGTTTAAGACATTGTTTCTCAACTCCAAAAACTTTAAGATGGGTGGACTTCAACTCCCAGAATTCCTGAGCTAACATGATTGGAGGAGGAATTCTGGGAGTTGAAGTCCACCAGTCTTAAAGCTGTCAAGTTTGAAGACCCCTGTTCTAGGCTGAACTAGAAAGCAGATGAGAAAAATCTAAAAAGAAAGTAATAGTGAACCAGTTTGATATTATTGCCATAAGACTGGGCCATAAAGTCTTCAGAAGCCAAATTCAACATGAAAAAAATTCTTCTTTTGCTTCTTACTTTAGTTTTTGGTTCCTACTCCAATTTTTATTGTGTTGGCAATCTGAAGTGGGAAGAACCCACGTTAAATTGTTCTTTCCTTCTAAAAGACCCATCTTGAATTTATATTTAACTGTTCTCTTTCCGTCTTCCCTAAACCCCAGGGGATGTTTTCATCAGAAACCTAGTTATCCTAGGCCATCCTTAGCTATTTTTTCCAGAACGGAAATAGTAGGTTTGTCTTTTCCATTTGCTCTAATCCCTCTGCCACACATGAACATGTAAGTGTGTGTGTCTAGATATGGATGCTTGTGATATGTGTGTGTGTGTGTGTGTGTGTTTAGAGAGGGAACGAAAAAGACAACACAAAGTCAAGTCTGATTTGGCTGCACACAAAAAACAACAACAACAACAACAAATTTTTGATGGGTTAGATTAGCTTCCATTGCTAGCTGTGTCTCCTCCTTTGCTTGTTTGTTTTCGCTTCCTGGATTTCTTACAGTTCATTTTGCTTCGGGCTTGTCTGATTGGAGACCTGAGACTTGGGATAACAATCTTAACCCTCTTTCTCCTTGGCAAGATAAAAGCAGGTTGATTTGGCTTCCATTGGAGCAGCAAGCTAAGAGAGGAGCCTGTTTATACATGCCAAAAAGGGGAGAGAAAAAAAAAGGAAGGAAGAGCATCTCTCTGTGTGTGTACATTCTGTAAAAACTGCCACCAGCCAGATCTTTGAAATTTATGGCATACAAACATTAGTAAATAAATAACCTACTTTGCTGCAAAATATAGCATGCATTCATGGCTGGGTGTCACTCCTTTGCATTTGTTATTGTCCTTGTATTCCACATTACCTGAAGAAGATCAACATAGAACATGATGGTGGGGTGGAGTTTCTCCTCTAGCTATATCCCTACAAAAATATCCTGGGAAGTATGATAAACAGAGAGACAATGATAAGGATGGAATATTTGTACCTCGGGGCTGAACCGTGGAGTCCTTAGCACCCTCTGAGTTGGTTGTTTTTTTGTCAACTCTGAAGTAAATCTGGCTAAAGCCATCTTGTGCTGCCTCTTAGTTGCCACAAACTCTGAAAGAGGGAAGGGAGGAGAAAGTAGAGAGACTGCCTAACAGTCAAAACAAAAAGTTTTCTTGTGGGAACCAAGGTCATCCCAACAGGTGGCAATTGAAGGAAGAGAGGAGTGACCAAGCAGCCTAGTAGCTACTTACCTTGGACAATGTGACCAATTACATTTGGGGAGGGAACTATTTGTTCTTTTAATAAGGTTAAAAATGCAGGAACTTTTAGAGTTGTTTTTCACCAGTTGTGCCAATATGATGCATCCAATAAACATGTTCTTTGAGGAATCTACCTACCTCGGAGTTCTGCTTTTGGTGGATGCGTTACTCAGAATGCTGACAGTTTCATTATCAAACTAGATAACATCATCAGGGCTAGCATTGATTGTCAGGGTTCCGAGTAATACACCCATAGCAAACAGAACTCCGAGGCAGGTAGATTTCTCAAAGAATAGTTGGATATATTAGATATATCCAGAGGTGGTATTCAGCAGATTCTAACCAGTTCTGGAGAACGGGTAGCAGAAATTTTGAGTAGTTCAGAGAACCGGCAAATCCCACCTCTGACTGGCTCCACCAACCCCATCTCTTCTCTGCCTCCTGAGTCCCGTTGATCAACTGGGTCTTCTTTGGTTGCCCTGCACAGGAGAATGGAGCTGGAAAGCAGGTTAGTGGGGTGGGAAGAGAATGGAGATTTTACAGTATCCTTGCCCTGCCACGCCGACCAAGCTATGCAATACCCACAGAACCAGTAGTAAAATTTTTTGAATCCCACCACCGGATTTCTCATATTGGCACAGTCTGGGGAAAACCAACTCTGAAGGTTCTCGCAGTTTTCACTTAATTAAAATGTTTTTTCTCTTCCCCAAACAATCAGTCACAGGGTCCAATTAAGGTGCTGTCCATTCACCTGGTAACTTCACTCCTTCCCCTCTCCAGCCCCCTGGGCCAGCCAATGTCCTTGGTTCCCAGGAGAAAGTATTTTGTTTTGGCTACACAATTTCCAAAGGCAGTTTTGCTCCACTGGTGAATTGTGCTCACTGTTAGGAATGTTGCCCTTATCCTCTTAGTTTTCATCCATTGTTTCTTGTCCTGGGTGTTTTGGTCAATAAGTTATGTCAGGGGTGAGCTTCCAAAATTTTAGCAAGGGGTTTTCTGCCCGGTTGCTGGGTGGGCGTGGCCTAGTCAGCCTCCTGTGAAAACAGCCTTGCCGGATTCCGGAGTCTCCCTGGAAGCCAGAAACAGGCTCATTTCCAGCCTTCCTGAATTTCTGGGAGGCCCATTTTTCACCCTCCCTGAGCCTCCATGCACTCCCTGCACTTACCTACATCCAAAACGGGCCACATGGGGACTCCTAGGAGGGGAGGGGAGGGGAGGGGAGGGGTGGATGTGGCCAGCCAGGAGTGGGATTTGGTCGCTCACCAAACTGTACAGAATCTCCCCCGAACCCCTGCGAACCCCCAGGAGCCCACCCCTGAGTTATCTCCTTCTTCCTCATGGCATCCCTTCAAGTATCGGAAGGTTGCTATGATGTCACCCCTGGTCCTCCTTTTCCACTGGTACGAGATGAACAAAAGCATAGAAGAATACCAGAGAAAGTACGTTTGTTTTCTTTTAAGAGCAATAGGGAAAGGAGGAGGAGGGCTTTTGCAAAAAAAAAAGAAGAAAAAAAAAAAACACGAATTCAGCCCTGTCTGTACACAAGCATAAGTGCTATTTTCATTTCACCTGCACACACAATTTTTTTTCTTTTTTAAAAAAAGTATATTTGTGTGGGAGCGCTGGATGGAGAAAGTAATCTTTGATAAGTGAATTATTTTGGAGGCGAAAGGCGGCGGTTTCTGGCATCTGAATTTAGTAAATCAGCATGTCTTAACTGCAGGGCTCACCAAACTAATCTGAGAGGCCCGGTTCCCTACGGAGGAGAAGAAATGTCACTCCCCACAAAGATCCGCGCTACATTTATGCAAGTTGGCCTTTCCTGTCCCATATTCGGCAGACTTTCCCTGGAAAAAGGGCCTTAATCTTTAAACCAGCAACCCTCAAACCTTTTGGGCACCAGGAACCAGTTCTGTGGAGAGAGGTTTTTTCCATGGACTGGAACAGTGGTGGGATTAAAAATCTTTTTACTACCAGTTCTGGGGGCCGTGGCAGGGGAAGGATCCTGCAAAATCCCCATTCTCTCCCCACCCCACTAACCTGCTTTCCAGCTCTGTTCTCCTGTGCAGGGCAACCAAAGAAGACCCAGCTGATCAGCGGGGGGCGTGGCTTGAGGGGCGTGGCATTCTATGGGCATGGTTTGGTGGCTTGGTGGGCGTGGCTTGGTGGGCATGGTAGGGGAAGGTTACTGCAAAATCTCCATTCCCTCCCCTCCCCACTAACCTGCTATCCAGGTCTGTTATCCTGTGCAGAGCAACCAAAGAAGACCCAGCCAATCAGCTGGGACTCTGGAGGAAGAGAATAGATGGGGGTGGGACCACTCAGAGGCAGTATTTGCCGGTTCTCCAAACTACACAAAATTTCCACTACTGGTTCTTCCAGAACTGGTCAGAACCTGCTGAATACCACCTCTGGACTGGAGGGAGCATCATTTCATGTGCTACCTGCATTCTGTGGGTGGGGCTTCATTTGTTTGGGTGGCCCAGTTTCTGGCCCAGTGGCTACTGGTCTATGGACCAAGGGATGGGGATTGCTTCTTTAAACCACTTAATGTGTTGTTGTTGTTGTTTAAAAAAAATATTTGTGAATTGTCTGCCATGTTGCACAAAGATTTGGTCGGGGATGCTAGTCTTCAGTTGGGCAGGGTCTAGTTATTCTTATAATGCACAGGATTAGAGTAGCATTGTGGTATTGGCATAATGGGATGGCTTTCATTTTAGCACTGAGTGCAAATTTTGCTTGGCAGTAAACAAAAACAAAGCAAGGTACTTGTATATGTCAGAGACCAAACCTCACACTCCCTTCTAGCACTGATGATGTTACCTAGTTGGGCAGTGAAATATCTGCAAGAAAGCAACCAAGCTCAAAGAATGCCAAAGATCCCACAGTTGTCTCTCTTCTTCTTCTTCTTCTTCTTCTTCTTCTTCTTCTTCTTCTTCTTCTTCTTCTTCTTCTTCTTCTTCTTCTTCTTCTTCTTCTTCTTCTTCTTCTTCTTCTTCTTCTTCTTCTTCCTCTCCTTCTCCTTCTCCTTCTCCTTCTCCTTCTCCTTCTCCTTCTCCTTCTCCTTCTCCTTCTCCTTCTCCTTCTCCTTCTCCTTCTTCTTCTTCTTCTTCTTCTTCTTCTTCTTCTTCTTCTCCTTCTTCTCCTTCTTCTTTCTCCTCCTCCTCCTCTTCTCCTCTTCCTCCTGCTCCTCCTGCTCCTCCTCCTCCTCCTACCATTCTCCTTTTTCACTCTGTAAACCCCAATCTCTTCTGTCACTGATGATGTTACCTAGTTGAATAATGAAACATCTGTAAGAAAAGAACCAACCTAAGACACACCAAAGACTCCACAGTTGTCTTCTGCTCCTCCTCTTTGGAACTGGCCCATGCAAAAGGTGGCCCAGTTCCCCTCTCCCACCCCGCACCCCCCAGCCAGGCCACCAAGCCACAAAGATTGGGGATTGCTGAACAAGAAGACCCCCCCCCCCAGGTCCCTTCCAACACTATTTTTCTGTTATTCTGAAAGCTTGCCCGAAAAGAGACAAATGCAGTCCAAGAAACAATAGCATAGTCCGAATATGTCCCAAGAATCACAGCATGTCAACTTGGCTAGTCAACCAGTCCAAGGGTCAAGAGTCACCAGCAAGATGCAAGAGCTAGGAAGTCAAACACTTTCCTCCAGCAAAGACTGCAAGCAAAGGGGCCAACCAAATCTTGCCCTTTGTTTAAAACAGTGAGGAGCCTCATTGAGGAGCATTACCCTGCTCACCTAGACCTGAGCAATGAGGATGTCAAATTATCATCTGACTTGTCCAGCTCAATGGGACTTGTCTGTGCTTATCAAACCATTGGATCCTGGTTTCTTGATTCCCGAGGCAGCCATCCTGAAGCACAGGCAGAGCAACCTAAGGGGCGTGCGTAAGCACACCATCGTGCCTCCCGTCCCTGTCCTATTGTCCCCATTTATTTGTACCTATTTCCTGTATTCTTATTCATGTTGATACTTATATCTATTACCTTGTAAGCAATTGACAAATCAAATAAAGAAATAAAATAAATAAATTCCAGGTCAGAAGCAGACTCTGAATCATGGCTTACAACAACTTCAACTTTGCTTTATAGACCTGCAAAGGTCATACACGAAAGGATCCATGTAAAGTTATGCCGTAATGGTGAATGAGACCGTGACCAAACAAGGACCACTTGTAAACTGATACTACAATTGATACAGAACTTTTGCCTTACTCATAGATCGGAAGAAGGTTTACAAAGCAAGCAATCGCTAGAGCTTTTTTTTTTTAATCCCCAAAAGAAACTCACTGATATCTACAGTCATCCACTGCCACGGAGAATGCTGATGAAGTTAATGGTTTTGAGAGCATAGAGGAAATCCGTGCAGGATTGTCAGATCCTATTACGGAGTTGGTATCTTTCCCCTCATTCTAATCAATGGACGGGTCAATCACATCTGACATCATGTTCTTTGCATTATCAGATCGGTGGATAAGAGAGCGGGAAGAAGGCCCAGTGGTCAGAGCTGTCTGAATCAAGTCAGTCACGATTCAGATTTATATTTATTTATTTAGCAAAAGGACAAGAGAGAGAGAGAGAGTCGATAGCCCCAAAGTACCTTTTGATGCTCTCTCCAGATTAATCTCTGCAGGGTTCGCGTCTGATCAGCCCACCTGGAGTTCTTCAAAGCCTCCACACACGCCAACCATCACGTTTTACGTAATAACATGTTGAATATGAAGTTGAGCTGCAGAATGGCTACATATTCTCAGGCCTATTTTTATAAGCATTATGTGGCATGCATGCGTTATGCTAACTGGAAATTATCTCTGCATAAGAGCTCATTCATACACTGGCGCTAATGAAGGGAGATTGAATTCCAGGTGCCTTTCAGTAGCCCTACACCAAAGTGTATCCCTCCTAACTTTAACATCCTTTTTATTAGGATATTGAATTCACAGAAGGGAAAAGAGTGTGAATTTGCTGGCAGGGATGTTATGGTTCCCATCGATTAGGGATGTACATCTGATGGGATCACAGAAAAGGACCTTCTCAGTGGTGGCCCCTTCTCTACGAAGCATTGTTCCTTCTGAGGTATGGTGGTATATCCCCCACTGTTGCTTTTCCAAAAGACTCTAAAACCCTCATTTTCTCTGCAGATCTGGGGACCACGAATGGGGACAGGGCTCCAGCAGAGGTGGGATTCAGCAGGTTCTGAACAGTTCTGGAGAACCGGTAGCGGAAATTTTGAGTAGTTCGAAGAACCGGCAAATCCCACCTCTGACTGCCCTGTCCCCATCTCTTCTCTGCCTCCTGAGTCCCAGCTGATCAGCTGGGTCTTCTTTGGTTGCCCTGCACAGGAGAACGGAGCTGGAAAGCAGGTTAGTGGAGTGGGAAGGAGATAGGATTTTGCAGTAACCTTCCCCCAGGAGTGGGGAGGGGATGGAGATTTTGTAGTATCTTTCCCCAGCCATGGCCACCAAGCCACACTACACCCATCAAGCCACGCCCGCAGAAACGGTAGCAAAAATTGTTGAATCTCCAAAATGGTTGAGCTCCATTGGCTGATTTGATTGTGTTGCTGTTGCCCTGTGATGGGGTGGCAGATTTAATGGGTTTTTAATCCTGTGATTTTTAACATTCCAAGTTGCCTGAAGTCACCGACGTGTAAGTTGAGCCATCATCTTTAAATTGGTTAAAAGATTTAATTAATTAAAGCTGTCCACCTACAATCAACTAGAGTTACCATCCATATAACTGAAAGCTACATTCATGGGGAATTCAGAAATTTAATCTAGTGGGTTTAAAACTAATTGAAATAACAGCAACAGTGGGACATTTCTGACCATTCCTAATGTTCCTGGGTATGTGTAATGGTTAAGAAGATTGTTAAGGCCTCCAGTTGTCAACAAGAAGCTGCAACAGGAGAGCAAGATCCTAGAAGCGTCAGAAATCCCTCAAATTGCTTGTTTCCATAGTAAAAAATCCATGTGATCTTAGATGCCTCTTTCGTGCCTCTAAGAAATTAAGATCTCTTTGCCACAAACATGTTTTTTTTTTTAATTATTTTCTGCTATCTAAAACAGCATACTTTTGATACTTGATCGGGATGGGACAAGGCACTATGGAAGTTTGCAAAGTTTCCACCAGATAAGCAAATGGGTTAGGCTTGTAGGGGTGTGTCCAATCTTGACAATCTTAAGACCCGTGGACTTCAGTCAAAGTTTTATTTTGAGTTGAAATAAAAGTCGAGATGAAGCCCACAGGTCTTAAAGTTGCCAAGGTTAGATGCCCCTGAGTTAAGGAAATGTCCCCACACTTTTAAACTTGTAAAATGGCAGTACCCTCTTCAGCTAATTCCAAATCAAATGAAACAACTGAGGTTCAGTGGACATGAGTTCCAACCCTTCACAAGAAGCATAAACCTTGCAACATCAGGATTTGTGGATCCATCATCATCTTATTTTAATGACCCCATATTCCCTTGCAGGGGTGGAGCTGAGTGTTTTTTGGCCACATGCCCTTCCTATCACCTATGTGGAGTTTGCAGCTCCGGTAGCCTAGAGGTGGAGTTCTCACCTCACAATCAGGAGGCTGTGAGTTTGATCCTAGGTAAAGGCTAATGTTTGGAATAGACTCTCCCGCTCAAGCAGGGGATTGGACTAGATGACCTCCAAGATCCCTTTCAACTTGGTTATTCTATGATTAGCAGACATATTCCATCGTGACCAGACAAAGAAATATCTGCTTCTACCTAGGATCAAACTCACAGCCTGCTGATTATCAGGCGAGAGCTCCACCTCTAGGCCACCATCCCTCTCAGGATTTGCACATTCGTGGAGGCCCAAAATTGTATTCAGCTAGATGTGATTGTAGCTTCAAAGGTGCAGGAGACAGATCCCCAATACTCTTACAAACTTCTTCCTGGCTTTCCTACGAGATAACATCTTAAGTAGCTCAATACTTAGAGTTGCATAAATCAAGGTCTCAGGTTTAATTCCTACCATCTTCAATGAGAGGCGAGAGGTTTGGAAGAACCTTGGCAGGTGAATTACGAGAACTCTCACTAGCAGCAGAACTAATATTAGAGTGATAGTCGGACTCTCTAAAGGGGGTTTTATAAGAAAAATTGCAGTCTATTGCAGGAACCATTTGTGCTTAAGTTTTGCAGGCAGAAACAGCCCGTACCTGTGTTGAAGAGTGAAGGAACACAGGGCAGAAGAAAAACGTCCTGCAGAATCCACATCACAGTCCTTTCGGAGTTTCCGAGAAGGCTCCACACCCATTTGCACTACTCAGGATGACCCTGGGGACACAGACAAACCTCCAAGTGGCCTCAACGACTCTTTAAAAGAATGCAAATGACCGGCTGTCTGCAAGGAGAATAAATCCTTCCCTTCCCCAACATCCAGTCAGAGCTGAAGAAGCTCCTTGAATGAGAAGCGAAACATCTTGAAAGAAAAAAACAAAGAAAGTCCAATTGCCCCTTGAAAAAGCATCTTTGGGACAAACACAACCTGGATGAACTGAGAATCTCCATAAACATTTTATAAGGAAGCATGTATAAAATATTCCCCCACAAAATATATTTGTGGATTTAGGGAATTTAAACATGTATTGAAATAGGTGTAGCCTTCCTTGGATGTGATTTTTACAGACTTCGAGCAAGCTGCTGTCAATTTAAGACTTAAATATAAATGTCTCAAGATTTTTGCAAGTCCTTAAGTTGTCACATTAGTGGCTTTCAAAACGTGAACTGTGAAAAGGAACAAGTGGTTTTTCTTTGTTTTTTTGTTCTCTTCAAAGGATGTTAATATAGTGTATGAGCGATGCTAAAGGTAGTGAAGTTGGGAAAGCTGTGTTTATATATACACATAAAATAGTATATTTCAGTTATTATTGAGCCCCATCTGGTGGCGATATGCAAGAATAACCAATATTTATGACACTGGAACATTAAATTATATAGATTTCACAATCGTTATTGTTTGGAATTGAAATTTCTTCAACATTTCTTTTGTGGGCCTCCGCTTCCTTGGCTTATATTTCTAGTGTCTTAGAAACATTTTTATTGCAGCAAAAGAAACAGGTTTAATCATCTTACATATGAATAAGAAACTAAGAGTGGACCTTTATGGTTAATAAACAACCTTCCACACAAAAGAAGATAACAAAAAGACTTTGAGAAGTCTGGATCACTTCAAAATGCTGACATCCATCGAGCAAGTTTGAAAGCACATTCTCTTCTCTTGCCTTTACATTCCAGAGAGCTCGGGAGAACTATCTAAGATGTCCCAAAGATGCTTTTTTAAGAGGCAATGGACATTCTGGATTTTCTTTGAAGATGTTTCACTTCTGATCCAACAAGCTTCTTCAGCTCTGAAGAAGCTTTGAAGCATAAGCGCACCAACATGCCTACCGTCCCTTTTATTTTTCTTATATGTATCCATGTATTCATAGCTATGTTTTTACTTATACCTATTATCTTATAAGCAATTGACAAACCAAATAAAATAAATAAATACATACATACATAAAATAAATAAATAAAACTCTACTTATAAAATCATTTGTCTACAGAAGTTGACTAGACTGGAAAACAAAATGTTGGTGGGAGAATTGTGCTTGGAGGATGGCCTATTAAGGTCACATCCCTTGGAAAAGGCATTTTCTGATATGGTCAATTATATTCCATCAGCACCTTCATGCTCACCCTCACGATTGTGCTTTCATTTGTCTTCATGCCCTGGAAAAATATCCAGCAATTTATCCTTTGAAAGGAATAGTGTCCTGACAATCTCCAGATGCATCTTAATTGCAATTCCTAAAATTCCAAGATAAAAAGAACATATGGGCAAAAAATTCTGAGAATTGTGGTCCCAAACTATTTGAAGCACAACAAGTTGTAGATCCTCAGTTTTCTAGAATGTGAATGACCAACTTGGCAACAACCTTAATGAAAAGAAATGCCCTGATGCCTTGTGTTTTGAAGGAAGAAATCACAAAAATGTCAATTTCTTGGCTTAACATGATGTATTTCAGAGATTTTAGCCCTCTTGGTATCCTCTCCAGGGGTGGGGTTCAAAAATTTTAGCAACGGGTTCTCTGCCCGGTTGATGGCTGGGTGTGGTCATTGTGGGTGTGGCCTAGTTGGCCTCCTACACCATTGAGGGGGGTGTTTTTGCCCTCCTTGGGCTCCGGAGGCTTTCCTCAAGCCTCTGGGTGGGCGAAAACAGCTTTCCCAAGCTCCGGAGGCTCTTTGGAAACCAGAAACAGGCCATTTCCAGCCTTCCTGAACCTCCGGGAGGCCCAGTTTTTGCCTTCTCCGAATGTCCTATACTTACCTGCATCCAAAACGGGCTGTGTGGGGACTCCTGGGAGGGCTGGGCTGGAGTGGGTGGTATCAGCCAGCAGTGAGATTTGGAGGTTCTCCAAACTGCCCAGAATCTTAGCTAGGGGCTCTCCTGAACCCCTGCGAACCCCCAGCAGCCCAGCCCCGATCCTCTCCTCTTGTTTCCCCTCTCCATCCCTGTTTTCTTTTTTCTTCTCCCTCTCTCCTCTCCTTGCCTCACTTCTCCCGGCTTCCAGAGGACAAAAATTAATATCAGGAAACAATTTCAGTTGCTTACAATTTTACTGACAATAAGTGTTGGCTTTGTTTTTTTGTTTGTTTGTTTGTTTTAAACCATCGCATCATTCATCCTTTCTCAAAAAGTCTGTAGTTCTTGGTTTTTCCCATTTTAATCGAGAAATCGGTTTGTTCGTTTCCAGGTAGATGCAGGCTGAAAAGTCTCATTTTCCAAGCAACACAAAATCTAAAGGCAACCAAGTTCGGAGCAGAAATACAGTCTACCGAGCTCGCTGGATGTTTGGTGAGAGTATGGAGCTGGCATCAATTTCAGATTCTTTCATATGGGGGTGCAAATCTATGTAAATTCCAGATTCCTTACACAGCTCCAGTAGTGTCTCAATATTGCTCTGAGACAAACGAAGATACCTGTGCAAAGAAAATAAAAAGGAAACATGTGTAATGCACTTGATCACAGTTATTTAATTTCTTGAACTTAATCATAACTTAATCATAAGTTTTTTCCCAAACGCCATCACTCTGCTAAAGAAATAATTCCCTCAACGCTGTTCAACTATTTACAAAGTCTGCACTACTATTACTATTAACCTTCTCATCACTTCTTATCACCCATCCCCTCCTCCTTGTGACTATATAACTGTCGCTTGTATCTTTACGATTTATATTGACTGTTTCCTAGTATGATTTGATTGCTTATTGTACCCTATGACTATAATTAAGTGTTGTACCTAATGATTCTTGACTCTTGACAAATGTATTTTTTTCTTTTATGTATACTAAGAGCATTTGCACCAAGACAAATTCTTTGTGTGTCTAATCACACTTGGCCAATAAAGAATTCCATCATCTATCTATAACAAAGTATCAACTATAGAGACCTAATATGGAGAGATACAGAACTGAAGATACCACAGAAAATAGAGGTCCAGGATGTACATGCCAATAGTTTTCTACATTTGGTTGGCTACAGAAGGACTGCAACCCCAAATTTGCTGAAACATAGAATAAAATGGAAAAAACAGAGTCCTGCAAATAGCCCCATGGGGATAATTGAATGCTTGGGGACCATAAAGTACTGAGGTTTTGCTGAGACGGAGACAAGGTAGATGACAAAAATGAGAATGGGGGAATGAAACTAGGACGAAGTTTGCTAACCTGCAGCTCAAAATTTCTTCAGGTTTAATCTCAGGCAACGACTGTGGAATTTTGAAGTTCTCGTCTTCTCTGTCTTTGTCCAACATGTTTCTGAGCTTCTTCTGCAAGGTATTGAACCCAGCGCTGGGATTCTGAAAGAAGAGAGAGGAAATAGAGAGCTTCTCTTTTTTGGTAAGCAGGCGTTGCAAGGAAGGGAACAAGGCCACTGCCTCTTGGAGAGAGATGGTGCTTTCTAAATCGGATGGCTTCCTGCTGCTGGTCTTGCGAATCTCCTTGTTGGGCGAGGCTGAGCCGGGGATGCTGTTTCGTGGAGCGTTTGCATTTCGGGCTGAAAGGGTCTGAGTAGGCAAATCCATTCCACTGAAGGGTGTGGGATTGTTGGTATGTTTCCGGTCTGTGGGAAAAAGAAATATCAAGAATATTATGCTTGGAAAAAGAGCTATTCACCAGGAATTCACCTTTCTTAGAGAAGAAGGGTCATCCTCCAACTTCTATGACCATGACTGATAGTGCTGGTAGAGCACCTGGGGGGCTCACATTGCAGCCCTGGTCAGAAGGGCCCAGAAGAGATTATAGTACCTGAGACTTCTCAGAAAACAACAACTGAATGAAAAACTCTTGGTGACCTTATATTGCTGCACCATAGAGAGTATCTTAATTTTCTGCACCTGTGTATGGTTTGCCAATTGCAGAGGGGCAGATAGGACAGCACTCCAGAGGATGAACATCATTGCCCAGAAGATCATGGGTTGCCCTCTCCCCTCTTTGGAAGAGCTTTATAGCTCCCACTGCCTTAAAAAAGTCCAAAACATTCTCAAAGATCCATCTCATCCTGGGCACCCAACTATTACTATCTGATAGATGGTACCAAATAATAAAAACAAGGACAAAGGCTGAAAAACAGCTTTTATCCCAAGGGCGGTAGCCCTGTTGAATTCTACTAGATAGTGCAGTGTTGATGCAGTGTCGGGGATTTTCAATTCAATGTGTGGAGTGTGAAGGATGTGTATTTGTGTTTATTTTCATGGTCATGATATGCACTGAAGATGGTGTTTGATTTCATTGTACGAGGTGCAACGTCAATAAACTAAACTAATCAAGAGTTGCATCTAACAACATTTGCAAGGTATCAAGTATACACCACCTGGGAATTGCTCTACAATATAGGGGTTTATACAGTAGAGTTTTCAAGAGCTGCTTTTCTTCATTATGGAGAACTTTACTAGGATGTATGCAGCAGTGGGATCCAACCTGTTCCACTACCGTTTTGGTGATTGCGCATGTGTGCAGCTTTCTACACAGCCAGCTGAGGCCTGTGGGAGAGCCAATCCTGTGATTTTCTCTTCTTTCTTTTCTCAGCTGATATGGAAGGTTTTTTTTCCCCCACCTCTCAGCTAATCCTTGGAGGCTTTTTTTACTACTGGTTCGGATGAACTGGGCCGAACCAGTAGCATACCACCACTGGATGTATGGTAGTAGGGTACTGTACTGCCATACAGTATTTTATCTGAGTTACATCCTTGAATTTCTGGTTGTGAGCCTTCTAGTTGGGAAAAATCTAGCCATTTCCTACCATAGATGCGTCTTTTGGTTGGTAGTCGTAGAAAGCTCACAAAGTTGGACAGATGATCCCCAAACTGGTTCCAAGGGATGTCCACTGAGTGTTTTGCAGAGATGGGATGGGTGTCTGTTATAGTTTGATCTTGGCTGGACCCGGGATAATTGGAAGTCTTGAAAAGAGGGAAGGAATACGATGCTGTTACTGATGTCCTAGGTTCATCTCCCTCTATTAGACTTGTAGCCCACCCCAAAAAGATGCTTGCTTGATATGCACACCTCATTATTATTTTTATTACTTGATACATGGATAGATTCCTTCCTCTTCTGAAACACCTTAGGGAATTAATGATTAAAAATAGCAAGATAACATACATAATAAAAACAATACTTCAAAACCCAGGTTCATCTCGACAATTGACAATTGTCAATGAGACAATCCTAGGCCAGGCCAAATCCAAAAATGTCAGGGAATTTCTAGAAGCCTGGCACTCTGACAAATCAGTTGTCAATAGACACATAGACATTAACAACATCTATAGACTATGCAAAAGTCTACAAAGCACCTGGTTGGAGAAGATTCTTCTAGGGCAGGGCTCTCCAAACTTGGCAACTTTAAAACTTGTGGACTTCAACTCCCAGAATTCCTCAGCCAGCCTAGGAATTCTGAGAGCTGAAATACACAAGTCTTAAAGTTGCTAAGTTGGGAAGCCACTGTTCAAGGGGTTTTTGATTGACTCTTTCAGGAAGCAGACCCCTGGCCCAGATAGTACCTATAGTTATGACTGAACCAGGCAATTTGCAGATGTTGGCAGAAAATTTAAGAGATATGTAATTCTTATTACAATGCATTTGAAGTGGTGCCCTCATGGCCTATCTCCACCTGCATTCCAATGGAGACATGATTTTCCTTTTCATGGGCAGCTGGGCATTCAATCTACTTCTTTAAGAAAGAAGCACTTCTTTCTCCCTTAAATAAAAAAAAAAAAAGCCCATTCATGAGGGAAAATGAGAGACAGATGGCAAGCACAGACAAATGTTCCCCAAGAGATGATAATCTGCTACTTAAGGAAAATACGATCTAAGGGACTTAAGGAGCAGTCGTGATCTCTCTCTCTTCTTAAAAAAAAAAAAAATTCAAAAGAAGATGATGGATTTGCAGAATTTTGGGAATCGGTGGGCAGAAATTATTTCCAAAAGGAAAATAATGTTTGGGCAGAAGGTAAAGAACCGATTGGAAAAGGCTGGTTTTAACTGATGCATTTTTTTTAACACCATGCTACATTTTAATGCAAACCAAAACAGGAGGATGCTGACAGATGAAAAGCACAGAGGCATATCAAAGGTGAGCACATCTTTTGTCACCCCTTTAATTTTAAGGTTCCATTTACCTGGGGGATTATAGGTTTTTTTTTAATATCACATTTCTACAGCCTAGGCTAGGAGAGGCAAACATACGGTTATACACATCCCAACTTTTAGAAAGGGAGAAGAAGCAAAGAGAGTATGAACTGAGGCTTGATAGCTTTCTAGAAGGAGAGTTTTTTGGAAGCTACCTGCCCTCTGGAGTGGTGGTGGTAAAGACATATTCCAGCTTGGAGTCTGTTCAGGGAAGGAAACATATGTGGTCAAACTCCAGTTCCATATCTGCCATTTCCCAAGGGAACGTGGACAGTCTGGTGAGATTCTTGTAATATAGGCAATCAGCAATAAAGTACTTGGATCTATTCATGAGTGGTTTTGGTTGTTCACGCATGAGACATGAGGATTTATTTCCCACTATATACATTGAATATGAAGAAGGGAGAGAGTTGTGTTACCCCAGTGAAAATTCTGCATTGCTCCCATTCAGCAAGCGACCATCTGACATTGTCCCAAAGGTTCTTTTTCAAAGGAAACTTGACTTTGTTTTTCCTTGAAGACATTTCGCTTCTCATCCAAGGAGTTTCTTCAGTTCTTGGATGAGAAGTGTAGCATCTTCAAGGAAAAACGAAGTCCAGTTGTCTTTGAAAAAGAACCTTTGGAACAACCATGACCTGGACGATTGAGAATCTCCATAGACATCTGACATTGTATCTCTCACATTTTCAAGGGGCCATGGTACCAAACACTCTTTGGCAAGTTTCTTCTCTCTTGTTAGTGTAATTTCCAAGGTGTATCAGTACCTTATAGTACACTGCTTTATAGGCAGAGGTAGGGGAGAGGGATGCTTGATTCCTAAGCCACCTTTTCACTTTCCTTTCCTCTTGCAGCAAGAGGCTTTCATTCATCATCTTCATAGAATCCAGTGATCGTCTAATCTTTTTCAGCTGAAGGATCAGGAGGGAAAGTTGGTTAATCTGGGTTTCCACTCACTTCACAACATAAATAAACTCCCAGAAATATTCATAAAGGACAACCAAGATGTGAAGAATGGAATCTTTTTATCAGGAAATTGCCTCTTCCAACTTTAGTATGCAAAAAAGTTGCAAAGTGTGCAGAAAGTTTGGAAAAACAATGAAATATCTATAGTGAAAGACTGGATTATAAATTTCACCGAATTTGTAGAAGTGCTAAAGCTGACCGGTTTGCTTGGAGGGGGAAAAAAAGACAAAGATGTTTGTTTCAAAAGATCCAAAGCTTTATATGGACTTTTTGTTGAAAGAAAAAAAAAATAGAATTGATGAGGTTTCAGGGATTACAAGGGAATGAAGAAGGGAAAAAGAATAAGAGAATTACTCAATAGATAGAAGAGCGGAAGGCTTAATCGTATCAATTTTTTAATTTCCTTCCTTTTTCTACCTTTTGGTTGTTTTATATACTTTTACTAGATAGATAGATAGATAGATAGATAGATAGATAGATAGATAGATAGATAGACAGACAGATAGATATAAAGAAATAGAGATAGGTAGCAATAGATAGAGATATCTATTTCTGTCTCTTGATATTTATGTATATGTATGTGTGTATATGTGTGTATGTGTATGTGTATATATATGTATACATATACACAATACAGAAGCCTGATGATGGCAGATGAGATTCTGCTGAAATGTTGCTACAACTTTAAAAGCACAACTATAATGACGTGGGAAAATACCCGAACAAAGCTGAATACCATTCATGTATACATATATGTATACATATACATATACAGGTTGACTCAGCCTTCCATCCTTCCAAAGTGGGTAAAATGAGGACCCAGATTGTTGGAAGCAAAATGCTGACCATGTAAACCACTTAGAGAGGGCTGTAAAACACTGTGAAGCGGTATATAAGTCTGAGTGCTATTAAGATGGTGGTGGGGGGGGGGGGGGGTTAATGGGTTTTTAAGAAATAGTATGATGATTTCCAAGCTCCTGTTACTTTTTCCAGCCATGGAAGTATTAAAAAGCATCCTTTGATATAATTTAAGGACATACTTTTAGCAAGAGAATTTCTTTTTAAAATTCACCTGCTTCCAAATCTAATGACACAGAGAAGAAAGGGTCTCTCAAAGAGGATTGCAAAACCTTGCACGCTGATTTGGAAGTTAGCTTGTACCATTCCTAAAACATCTGCATTGGTGACAGGAAGGGCATCTGGCCAATAAACACTCAACTCTATTCAGCTGACCAGACTCCATCGCACAAGGGATGATGGGGTTTTTAAAAGATGATTCCTGAAACACCACTAATGTAGGGTAAGGAACAAACCCTGATCCTCCCCTTATGTGAAATAGCCTCCTCCAGCGTTCCTTCTTAACTCCCTGCCTCTTTCTTCTCAGTGCTATTGGACTTGCATTTTTCTTCCCAGGCTTAGTATGTTGATTTCTATTCCAGGCCCCATTGGACTTCAGCCATCTCCTCCTCCTTCAAGAAAACAGACTTTTGCCTCCAACCAGCTGGTGGCAAAAAGCAAATGCAGATTACAATGGATTTCACGCCGTATACCTGAAATATCTCTCTATCATTGGATACTCTTAAAGCTTTTGCTCTTTTGTTATCGAGCCAATTCACAGGCCCTATTGGTGTCCAGTTCCTTTCAATCATGGTTCTGGCTTTGCAGGAGGAAAAACTGCAGCTGTGGAGTCATGCCAAACACGCATGGCTAGCAGAGAAGTAGCTTGCAGTATGAAATCTGCATCATTTAGCTAATGGTACCCATTCCTGCTGAAACCATTAGCTGACCTTCACAAGTCCTCACTAAAGAACTGTGATGCAATAATCTGTGTTCTTCCCCATCTCCTAGGAGGGTTGTCTTGGCAACCAACCTGAAAACAGGACTGTGGCATTTATTACTAGAGGATTCAGCCAAGATAAGTAACCAATCTTTGTGTGATGACCCTGGGTGTGGCACAAAGGCAACACACTCAGATAATCAGTAGGAGTCCCTTTATTAGCTCCAACTTTGCCCCCAATGTCCTGGTTACCTTCTGGGGTGGAGAAAAACTCTCCCAGGAACAGTCTTTGGCTGCAGAGAATCAAATCCAAAATGTAGTCAACAAAAACTGTAACTATAAGTCCAATCAAGGCAAGATGGGGTAATTAGTCCAGCAGGGCAAGAGAAGGAATTCCAGATGTGAAGGAACGGCAGTAAATCAATCCAGTTGGGAGGATTCCAGGAATACAGATAACGGAAGTCAACACAAGATAAACTCACGTTTGTTCGCAGCAGATGCCACATTCAGTTTGCATCTCTTTTAAATTTTCATTCCCAGCTGTGGCTAATGAAGGGATTCAGGGCCCTTTCCTTCCCCATAAGCCACGCAACCCACATTGCTCTCTTCCTTCCTCCCTGCATGTCCTAGGACAAAAGGATGTTGGTTATGTTGATTCTCATAAATATTTCTCCATGTGCTTCAGGTGGCTTCTGTGACTGTTCGAAATGTTTGAAATGAAAAACTTCTAAGGAGAAGTTTGCTCATGATGTATTCCTTCCTCATTGGGCAAGGTTGCCTCTTCCAATGAGGAAGATGAAAAGCCAAGGGGGTTCTGGACCACCAGAGAGATAAGTCAGGGAGACAATTAACTATGATGGACACCAGGAAAGGACAAAGCAACTTATATCATTGCAGGACCTTCCAATGAAGTACAGCAATTCCCCATTTGCTTGCAAAGAATTTCACTTTTCATATTTTCCCTCCTCAATGTCTTTTCTATTGAACTGGAAAATATTTTCCTTTAAAAAAAATGGAGAAACAGAGTTTTGGCCCAGTTTTATTTTGGGAGGGTACCACCAACCCTGTTTTTTTTCCCCTGTCAATTCTGAGCATCCAGTAGAAGACTTTGAAATCCTAAACGACGTGACCGTTCAGTGGCATCAGACGGTGAGTTTCAACACATGCCTTTTGGTGACACAAAGACCATCACGGAGGAACATTACTTGAACTCTGTAGCAATGGATCTTGAATGGGGAAGGATGTTACCATTTTCAGAGGGATGTTAAATTAAATCCATAAATCTTAGGAAATGGGAGAAAAAATCATTCACCCATAAACATTCCTCAAAAGGGAAGATGGAACTGAGAATTAAAAAAAAAAGTTCAGATCGACTCATCTAAGCCTCCAAGGGGTTTTTAGACATCTTAATAGCTTGATGAAAGAAGGTCACAGGAAGAGATTGGTTTCCACTGGGAACTGGAGCTATCAGCGGTATTGGACCCCTGTTAGAAATATTGGACAGGGAAGCTAACTAATGGTTGAACATTAAGGGTTGGGCAGAAGTCTTAGATCCCTCATCGCCACCATCTTGTTCTTAAAGGATTATATGATTAGGTAGGTACCTACCCCTGGGAGCAGGAGACAAACATTTGGAGCTAAATGACTTGCTAATCATTTTGTTCCAGGGATTGGGCCTTCCTACCCTATTTAACCATAAAAGGACTTTTGTCCACAAAAGTTAAAAAGCCACAAGATTTCATGGTGCCTTTGGTTTTGCTGCAACTCATTGTCAAGATTCCCTTTCATTGTTTAAATTACATGCCTTCTACCTTCTCCTATTGGAATCATATGATTATATTATTTTGTTGCTTATATGTACACTAAGAGCTTATGCACTGGAGACAAATTCCTTGTATGTCCAGTCATATTTGACAATAAAGAACTCATCAACGATTCTGTTCTGTTCTGTTCTGTTCTGTGCCGTGCCGTGCCGTGCCGTGCCATTCCTGTCCATTCTGCTCTACTCCATTCCATTCCTTTTGGTCTTCCAGGCATACAATATAGAATAACAGAGCTGAAAGGGACTTTGGAGGTCTTCTAGTCCAACCCCCTGGAGTTGGCTCAGCAATCCTGGAAATTGAAGTCCACAGGTCATAAAGGGGCCATCGTTGCCCATCCCTGCTCTAGTCAGTGAAAGTGAGTTCAGCGTTGGGTGAAGCTGGAAACCAGCAAGGTGAAAAATGGCAGCTCTTCCTGATAAATTGAACTTTGAAGTCATGAGAATGCTCAGGAGCTGGATAGACTGGCATAGGGAGAAGGTTAGACAAAGGGAGAGGAAATTAACCCATGTTGGTTCCAGTTATCAAATGAATTCCACCTCCCCAAAAACTAGTGACAGTGGGCCTTGTTGTTTTCTTGGCCACATAACGATTGCAACCGTACAGTTTTGTGGATTGTGAGATTTAAGCTCCACATTTTAAGTCACAAAAACTCATTGCAAAACCTTACACTGACTTTCTTCCAGCCTTATCCTGTAGGGATTTTCTGAAAGTACAGCTCACCTAGGGCAAAGGGAAGAATATGCACCATCATGAACTTTCTGCAGAAAGAGCAAGAGAGAAATATATATCAAATTTGGTCGCTTAAAATATTGAGATTCAAATGTTTTTTTTGGACAAGAGGTTTTTCTCTCTTTAAGTCTAAAAGAGGAAAGGACAAAAATCCCAAATCCAGTCCTAAATCAAAACATCACCAGGGTCTACAAGCTTTTCCGGCTTACATATCATTGGGGTTTTTTTGGCAAGGATTGAGGATGAACTATGAAAAATCCAAAAATTAGAAGAGTTGTTTAAGATGTAACTTTCACAGTTAAGAGTCAGTGCTAAAAAGGAATATTCAAATACTTGGAAGAAAAGAACTTAAAAGACATCAGAATCATCCAAGGATCTGCAGCAAATTTCCTCTTCTCTTAAAATATTCCTTATCTCATTAGGGTTACATTCTTTTATCTTGCCCAGAGTTACACTATGGTAAGATGGGCCACCAATAAATTTGATAAATAAACAAACAAAAATAGAATCTTGGTCCCACTTCATTTGTGATGGCCCTGGAAATAAAGGAATATGATGCCCATATGATACCAACAGCAGACCAGGGTCACCTCAGAAAAACACCCATTGATCTGGAATGTTCTTTCTGTCTTTACTACCACTTGGCTGCTCATATTTCTAGGACCTTATAATTTAATTTAGAGAAAAAGGCCCTGCAGATTGCATCGGATCTTGGCTGGAAATTGAAGGCTATTTGTCACTCACAAACATCTAACTCAGCCAGAAGTAGAGCAAGCTCTCTGTACAACTCTCTAGTGTAGCCTTAAAACTGGTGGGGAATTGAAAGATTTATTTTGTAGACCTGAACTGATCAAAACCTGCCTATTGTGGTTAATTGTACAGGGGTTTTTGGAAGGTCTTATGAGGCCACTGGGAAACCAGAATCTTTTTCACCAGCCTTTGAAATTCTGGCTGATTTCAGGGTCACGACAAATTCACATTTGTTTTCTAACCACCATCGAGAAATGATGTCCAAGTCATGAAAGCATGTGTAATATGCTAAAGTATAGTGGTACTCTTGTACTTAACTGATTTGAAACTCATCGAATTTGGTACTCCATGCATTTTGCCATGAAAATTTTGACCCAGTACTCATCATTTGTTTGGTATTCAACACACAAGCTAGAATTTTTTGATGTGAGCTGCTTTTCCTTATGTGGAAAATTGTTTGGTACTCATCTTTTTTGGTACTCATCACTCCTCCTGGAACCAATTAATGATGAGTACCAAACTACTACTCAAGTTAGGATTTAGCTACTTCTAGTCTATTTGCATATAAATATGGATTGGATATTTCCTTGGCTACAGCTTTAAAATTTTATTGCGGATATAATCTAAATAGGATTCATGTACCATAGATAAGTATATAAGCCATGTTCTGTGTGGAAGTTGTATTCCTTTATAAAATATTCCTTTATTGTATGTTTCTATGTGTTGATTAGAGTTCTATGATTTTCCATGCTGGTTGGGGAATTCTGGGAGTTGAAGGCCAACAGTCTCAAAGTTGCCAAGGTTGGACCCCCTGACCTAAATCATAGCTTCACCTAAAAAGATTTCTAGAATTTTCTCCCTGAAGAATTATCTGGAAATTAAGTTGCTTTATATGTAGACCTCAGATCAGATGGGATATTGGCTTCCTTCCTGGAATGAGAATTCAACATCTCAAGAAGCTGTGATTGGGTCTCTTTTGGTCATTTTCCATGTCTCCAAGAAAACATTACTTTTCTTGACAATTCAGTTCTTGCTCCAAAGAGGTATCTTCTTGATTCTTCTTTGTGTACACAAGTAAGGTGCCCACCAGTGTCCACCAGTGTCTACCAGGTGTCCACCAGTAAGCTTCATTTCCCTAACTGCAATTTTTAAAAAATCTCTTTGTATGCAGAGAGGAAATTATGCATTGTTTCACAAAATATGTTTTGCTTATCAAGTTCCAGAATATCAGTTATTCTATCTGTGGGGTTTGATTGCACTGAATTTTGGCATGCCAAATCCTCACTATTCTCACCGGTAACTATTCAGATAATTTCAGATTTTCTGCTTTTCCTCTTGGCAGTCCCATTCACTTTCTCTTTTAGCCAAACTTCCGGTTACTTCAACTTTCCCTTAAAAAAAAAATTAAAATACTCCCATGCTGTTCTGATGAATGGGATTGCACTGTTACCAGCATGCATTTTGCTAGCAAAACTTCAATTTACTTGGTCAGGGTCCTTTTGTGGCTTGGGCTTAAAGGCTGCAGTTGCCATAGTAACAAAAGTTAGTTACCTAAGTGACAGCGCTCTTTAATGTTCCAGGAAACACCCTTGAACTTGGTTTATTGCAGCATCATTCACAGTGGACGGAACTGTAGATGGAAGCAATGTATATATTTTCATTATGTAACAAACCGTTCTTTTCCTCTATGAGAATCAGGCCCCTTTTGACTATCCATATCTGTCTGTCTGTCTGTCTGTCTATCTATCTATCTATCTATCTATCTATCTATCTATCTATCTATCTATCTATCCTTAATTAAAACATGAGTTTTCCACAATTGTTTTATTCCTGAACTGATGAAGCATCCCTGTGACATTCCGTCGTGATCTATTGCCTTGGGCTTCAGTCTCACAGAGGATATTCTACTGATACTTACTGAGGTCCCTCCCTCTGAGGTTGAAGAGTGGAAAAGATCTCAGAGGAGAAATCTTACTTTTGAAAATACCTCTATGATCCATCTCAGCCTCTAAGACCAATCTTTTCTGATTTCCCCTGGTTACTTCCAAAGGTTCAGAAGAAGATGATGATGTAAGATTTAGGACCCCCCTAAAGCCAAAAGGACCATAGCAGCTGCTGGACATATATTTCTTCTCCTTGGTTAAAATTAGTCCGGTCAAATAGTAAGTGACTGAGATGGGGAAATCAAAGCTGCGGCTGCTTTGCTGCTCTCCTTTCTGTCCTGCTGGCAGAACCGTTGACAGTCACAATGGCACTCTGGATGTTGGAGGTCTCCTCTCAATCTCTCATATTGATCCGATTGCCCTGATTGTTTCATTTCAATATGCCCAGCTGAAATTACACTACTACAGGGGCCATAAGGGCTATGGGTGGGATGGGGAAGGAAGAGACCAGTTATTTGGGGTGAGGGTGGGTTGATATTTTTGAAAATGTCTTGGGAGGTCTAATTGAGGTTTCTCAATGAGTTTACAGCCTGTGATGGAGCAGGCACAAATAATGGGAGGTTGATGCAATGTCTGGGTTGTGCAGGCATTGGAACATTCAGCATCCAATGTGAACAACAGGAACAGATGCCCAACCAGAGCTAACAGTTAATTAAAAGCACCACGTACTTAAATGATTAACGAATCACAGCATGGTGGTATTCAACAGAAAACCTTCTCTGTTGGAACTGGTAGAGAGACTGCTAATGTCTGCCTTCGAGGTACCCTGCCTACCACAGTTTGTTCCTGCACTGCCAACAGAGACCCGGTTAGTCTCTCCAGTTTCATTCAGCTACTGCTTGGTTCGAAAGGAGGTTCCGACAACAGTAACTGTGAGAGGGATCTTGGAGTCTTAGTGGACAACCAGTTAAATATGAGCCAGCAGGGTGCGGTGGCAGCCAAAAAAGCCAATGCGATCCTAAGTTGCATTAACAGGGGGATGCAATCGAGATCAAGGGAGGTACTAATACCACTCTCTAAAGCAGGGGTGTCCAACCTTGGCAACTTTAAGACTTGTGGACTTCAACTCCCAGAATTCCTCAGCCAGCAAAGCCTTCGTAAGACCACACCTAGAATACTGCATCTGGTTTTGGTCATGTAAGGACCAGACTTTCTCCCACCTGCTCAATTTAGAAGAATGAACTTTTGAAAACTGGGTATTTCAAAAGGAATTCTTTATTGAAGAGGAAGAAAGCAAGTCAACATTCGAAGCAGGATCTGATGTCCTTCTGGGCACACAGCTCAGATAAAGGGAGTTGGAACCCCTCCCCTTAGTCTGATGTGGATTTCGCCAATACCCGTAAGCAAATATGTTATTTTCCCCTTGCCTCTGAGAACATAGCTAAGAAGAGATTGCCAGGAAGTTTCTTTTGGAATTGGAATTTATATGGCCCCTTCTCCTCTTTCGCCATCTCTCCAAGAGGGGAGAAGTTTCCAGGCATGTGGGGTGCCAGGTAATGGTTGTAAATTATCTAAAGATCATACAGATTCAGTACAAGAGTTAGGATATTCAGGTTTTAAAGAATTACTTGTATCAACCCCACCTTCTTCATCCATTGAAGAATGGCAGATACACAGATTTGACAGGTCACCACACTATTAAAAAATGCTGAGATTCTAGAAAGAGTGTAGAGAAAAGCAACAAAGCTGATTAGGGGATGATTGGAGGCTAAAACATATAAAGAATGGTTGCAGGAACTGGGTATGGCTAGTCTGGTGAAGAGAAGGACTAGAGAAGAGGTCTTCCAATTTTTGAGGGGCTGCCACAGAGAGGAAAGGGTCAAGTTATTTTCCAAAGCACCTGTAGGCCAGACAAGGAATAATGGATGGAAACTGAACAAGGAGAGATTCAACCTGGAAATAAGGAGAAATTTTCTGACAGTGAGAACGATCAAGCAATGGAATAGAAGTTGCCTTCAGAAGTTGTGGGAGCTTCATCACTGGAAGCCTTCAAGAAGAGACTGGAGTGCCATCTGTCAGCAATGGTGTAGGGTATCCTGCTTGGGTGGGGGGTTGGACTAGATGACCTACAAGGTCCCTTCCAACTCTGTTAATCTGAAGCTGTGATGGTTCAGTGTCCAATCCAATGAATTAGCATCTATGTTGACAGTCCTCGAAAGATGGATGAGCAGCAGAGAAATGAAGTAATTCAGAATAAGTGCTCTTTTCTTTAAAAAAAAAAAATCATTCTGTTTATTTATCTGTTTGTTTGGGTGTTGAGCCATTTTTCCCCTTTCCCTCTCCGAAATCCTTTCATCAGACATAACAGCTGGCTTGTGTGCTGAAAAAAAAACACTAATAGAAAATCAATGTTTGCCCGACAGAGAAGGCAAAAAGCATCAAATTAGCCATGAAAGAACGTTATAATTTCAACTCTTCAGACAAAAGAGACTGAAGTAAATTGTGGAAGGCGCTCAAGCTGGTGTTTCATGTCTGAAGGATCCAGAAAATAAACTTGCAGCTCTAAAGTGAGAATAGAGAGGTGGGATCTTCGTATAATGTAAACATTTAGAATTTAGAAGAGAATGGAGCTGGAAGGGACCTTTGAGGTCCTCTAGCCCCCTACTCTGGCAGAAGACCCTATACCATTTCAGACAAGTGGCTGTCCAGTCTCTTCTTAAAAACCTCCAGTGATGAAGTACCCACAACTTCTGAAGGAAAGGTGTAATTGTTCTCACTGTTATGAAGTTTTTCCTTCATTCCAAGTTGCTTCTCTCTTTGACTAGTTTCCATCCATTGTTTCTTGACCTGCCTTCTGGTGCTTTGGAGAATAATTTGACCCCACTCTTCTTCATGGCAGCCCCTCAAATATTGGAATATTGTTGTCAAGTCACGCCTGATTCTTCTTTTCTCTAGACTAGCCAAACCCAAATCCTGCAACCATTTTTCATGTGCTTCAGTCTCCAAGCCTTTGATCATCTTAGTTGCTCTCCTCTGGAACTTTTTCCAAAATCTTTTGTAGGTGGTGACCAAAATTGGTTGCAATATTCCAGGTGGGGTCTTATGAGGGCCATGATAGCAAACTTATGGCAGGTGTGCCAGAGGTGGCATGCAGAGCCCTCCCTGTGGGCACATGCACATGTGGATTCACTTTACGCATTTTGGAGATGCGTACGAGTGTGCTTTGGGCCCTCGATGCCATCACTGTACTAGGGCTTTATAAAGCGGCACTAATACTTCATGTGATTTTGATTCTATGCCTCTGTTTATACAACCCAGGGTTGTATTAGCTTATTTGGCTGCTCCCGCACATGGCTGGCTCATATTCAAGTGATCATCCAGTCTATAATATATCCGGTATACAATATAACTGGTGGCTGGTCATTTGAGCCTCAAGTGAAAAATGAGTTGATTTGTTCTGTCGGATTTATTTCTGCATGTTTCATTTGTTTATTTTCTTCTCTGCCCATAATGTTCTCATAAGTCTGCGAAATTCAGGATGTCAGTACTCTTTCTCTCCTGCTTCTTCAAAATCCAGAGGGGAGAAATGACGGACATTAACGTCGCCATTATCATGACACAATCCAAATACGTGTAATCCTCAATTTACGACCAAAATTTATCTCGCTAAGCAAGATGGTGGTTAAGTGAATTTTGCCCCATTTCACGACCTTCCTTGCCACCGTTGTTAAGTGAATCATGAAGCTGGTAACATGGTTGTTCAGGGAATCTGGCTTTCCCTATTGACTCTGCTTGTCAGAAGGTCACAAAAAGGGATCATATGACTCCGGGAAAGTGAAACCGTCATAAATAAGCATCTAAATTTTGATCGCACGACCCTGGGGATGCTGCAATGGTTGTAAGTGTGAGAAAAGGACACAAATCACTTATTTCAGTGCTGTAACTTTGAAAAGTTATCAAATGAACAGTTGTAACTTGCGGACTACCTGCATAGCTGGCCCCATATTGCCATCTGAAGAGGGAGCCTTTGTGAATGTATTCGACCCAGGGCTTCTTTCCATTGCAAGCAAGAGAAATGTGCTTTAATGAGATAATGTGCATGTCTGAAAGCAATGTTTAAGGAAACCCATTCAGCTCTGAAAATAAGTGTCAGCTTTAATGGTAGCTCCTTCACTCCAGTTTTCCTCCTTCCTTTTTTTTAAACCACAATGGATCTCGGCTGGCATGTCCCGCTAACCACTAATTTTTTTAACCAAATGGAATTCCTTGCTTGAGGCAGAAAACTAAAGCTGCTGCTGTGACACTTATATATCTATAACAAGGGAGGGAGAGAAAGAGATAAAGGAAGGGAGGGAGAGAAAGAGAGCGAGAAAAGAAAGATAGAGGAGGGAAAGGAGAGAAAGAGAGAGAAAGAAAGAGGGGGAAGAGAAATAGGGGAAGGGGACTAGAGAAGAGAGAGAGAGGAAGGGAGGGGGAGAAGAGGGGGAGGGAGAGAGAGAGAGAAGAGAGAGAAGGGAATGGAGGGAGAGAGAGAAAAGAAGGAAGGAAGGGAAAGAGAGAGAAAGAGAAAGGGAGAAGAGAGAGAGGAAGGGAGGGGAGAGAGAAAAAAGAAGGGAGAAAGATGGAGGTGAGAGAGAGAGAGAAAGGAAGGGAGGAAGAGAGAGAAGGGGATGGAGGGAGAGAGAGAAAAGAGAGGAAGGAAGGGAGAGAGAAAGAAAAAGGGAGAAGAGAGAGAGGAAGGGAGGGAAAAAAGAAGGGAGAAAGATGGAGGAGAGAGAGAGAGAAAGAAAGCAAGGGAAGGAGAGAGAGAAGAGAGAGAGAGAGAGGAAGGGAGCGAAAAGGAAGAGAGGGAGAAAGGAAGGGGGAGAGAGAGAGATGTAGTTTAAGGATTTCACACTTCACTTAGTGCCAAATTCAATTTGGTATTATTTATACAGATTAATTCCAGAAAGAGGAAATTGCTGATCTAATTCAAGGCCAGAACAAGTTGGTGCTTTTAGAAACCATATTAGAGCATGCCAAATTAAGCTGGTTTTCTAAAGACAGTTCTCTTTGGATTTTCATTAATTTATTTGGTGTGTAATTAGTTGGAAAAATTAGACATGGAGCTAATAGAAACTTCTCTGAATTGTTGGGACACATTCATCTTGGCCTAACCCCCTTTTGGGTGAACAAGCTTCTAATTAAGGAAGGAATAGTCAATATATTTATGTAATTTGGCATGCTGAGTTCATTGAAATTCAGGGCCAATGCCTATTTCCACATGAATTCTGGTCCCAATATAAAGATTTGTTTAAAAAGGAGACATTACATCCCATTCATCTTCAGCATAAGCGAGCGTAATTTATTTTGCTGGCTGGGTTAAATATTCTGGGTGGATATTATTAATATCCTCATTTATATCTCATCCTTCTTCAATAAGTTTATGGCTGTGTAACGAGAGAGAGGGAGAGATCTGTTTTATTTTGCAATGTGCTTTGCAATACATGGTCAGAACTATTCAGGAAACATCTAAGAGGCTTTGAACGCAAGCCAGCACCACCTCCTGCCCTCCTCCATTTAGCCTGAATATGCTCCCTGCTACAATGGACTGTCAGCTGTAGCTTTTGATACTGATGGAAGATTAAAATGAGAGGAAATCAGATTCATGTCTCCCAAAATTGAGATATTCTTCTGGGTTTTTTATCAGAAAGAGGGAGGTGGAGGAAGGAGAGAGAAAGGGGGGGGGGTCTATTTTCATTTCCGGGCTCTGTTGCCATCTTGTGGCAAACTGGTGACACTTCTCAGGGAAAAGTTAAAAGGAAACCATGTTGCTAAGGAGACCAGAAACAGGTACCACGCTTGGTTTCAGGATCCAAATTTCACCATAAGTAGAACAGTTCAAAAATGAGCACATACGACTTATCTACAGTGCTACAGAAAAATAAATAAAGGTACAAGTGGTGGCAGGAACAATGGCAAGTCAACTGACTTCTTACCTGATTCTAGAGGCAATTATATACCTTCAATCAACTTTGCATGCACAGTTACCATTTGTAAATCTCTTCCAAATTTACCTATGTATACCTTCTTTCTCTCCCTCCCTCCCTCCCTCCCTCTCCAATCTGTCTGTCTGTCTGTCTGTCTCTCTCTCTTTGTGTATGTATCTTTCACCCAAATACTTGCCAGTTCTGTTCTTGCTAGAAGCTGTGGCGGTGCAGTGGTCTTCAAACAGGCTGACTCAGCCCACTGCCAACAATATTGCAGGCTGACTCTGCCCACTGTCAGGAGTTCGATTCTGACCGGCTCAAGGTTGACTCAGCCATCCATCCTTCCGAGGTCGGTAAAACGAGGACCCAGATTGTTGGGTGCAATGTGCTGACTCTATAAACCACTTAGATAGAGCTGTACTGCTATGAAGCAGTATATAAGTCTAAGGGCTTGTGGCTTAACTTAATCCTGGGGAAATCCACCAAGAGGGTCACACTGCTAATAAAATCAACAGAATGACAGTCACAAAAATAATGGCTGCCTGCAAGCAAGTTTCTACATTAGTTTCCAAAAGTTGAATCTTCTTTTTAAACATCCAATATATACAAATACGTACAAATACTGGTATGCTACAAGGGATTTATATTTGAAAAAGTCCTCCGGCAAAGTGTAATTCATTTGGGGATAGAGGGTTGCTGAATCAACAATGGTGGATAGTTCTTTTTTTCTGACTTCTAAGTCATTTCCTTGCAGGTCATCAATGTTCTTTTTTCCTTATTATGGCTGCAGGATTGTTTTCAGGAAATCCACAATAGAGATTGTTTTGGCAGAGAGCTTGATCTGCATGAATTAAGCTGCCCATGATGCTTAATTATCTCTGACAGCTAATTGCCTAATTTTGCTTTGCAAGTGACTTGTAGTTGGAGTGACAGCAGTGAGCACCAAGGCTGGTTCTGGGTACTTCTCGTGCATGTCTTATTAAAAAAAAAAAAACAACAACAACCTCTAATTAGGATTTTGGCAGAGAATTTTGGAAAGAAGTAGTTGGGAGCAGGTAAATGCAGCTCTAGAAAATCTGTACTTGATCCAAGAAGTTGGATTCCAGGACCACCCTTGAATTTGGAAAAAGATGATACTAAAATCCTTACTGCAGTCCAATGTGGATCTATGAAATGTGAATCATTTCCATTCATTTAAGACTGTGGACTGTACAAAATTATTGAGCATTTCTGTTGTGGAATCTCTTATGAAATGAATTTAATGGGATGTTGTGATGACCCAGGGTGGGATACAAAATAAACACAGTCATGAAAACAGGTAAAGCCTCTTTTATTCCTTCACTTTGCTTCAAAACTCCAAATATCCTTGACTGGAGGCAGAAAATTCCCACACAAGCAATTAAGAAAAGGAGGAAATGCTGTTTAAACTAAAAATGCCTATAAATTATAAAAGGTAAAAACAACAGAAATCACACTGAAGCAATTAAAGGAACCAGGCAGGATAAGGGCTTGAAGATATCCACAGATATCAGAACACACACTGGGAAGGATGCCAAACTCAGAGAAGAATGACAGACTAGAATATTTCCACGTTTTGTTTCCAGCACTGGTCCATATGCATGTCCATCCTTTTAACCAGCTCTGACAGCTACAGCCCATGAAGAGGATCAAGGCTCTTTCCTCCCCTGTAGACAAGCCATTCACGCCTCTCCCTTATCCTCTCCTCCCTGCTTGCCCTAGGATGGAGAGGGGATGGGCCTGGGTCCTCCTCTGACTGCCCAGCTGGCCTCTGCTCTTCCCCAGCCTCCTCCACAACCTCCGGAGCCACACTTCCACTCCCTATTGGCTGTTCCTTCTCTCCCTTGGGGTCAATCTCCAACAGGGGCATGACAGATGTCCTGAGGATGGATGAGAAGACCGTGTTTCTCCACCTACTTTTTCATGATTCCTCATACTAATATGGATATTATCTGAAGGACCATCTCTTGCTGGTCACATCTACCCAACCCACCAAAGCAGGGAGGCAAGAAATATTATGGGTTCCATTTCCTTAAAAAGATACATCAGGTAGGACCCAGAAGAAGAGCCTTCTCCGTGGTGGCTCCCTCTTTCTGAAATATCATTCCCCACCCCAGAGATTAGACTGGCCCCCGCTCTAACACTTTTATGGAAGGCCCTGAAGATGTGGTTCTGCCAGTGGGCCTGGGAAACCTAGAACAGGATGGAGCCCATTAAATGGCTAGTATGAATGTGTATTGTTACCAGGGTGGGAGTTATTATTATATTACTTCTATTCTTTTTTTGATTTATTTTATATGGTGTTTTTGTTTCCTTGCAAGCCGCCTTGAGTTGCAATGTGCGAGTAGGTGGCAAAATAAATGTTCTAAATAAATAAATATTAATCATTGAGTCAACTATTGGAATGTGTGCTTTGGGCTATTTTGTGAGTTGTTATGGCCTATCGGCTGTCGGTCCTTTCAGCAACTGAATCAGAGGAGGAGAAGGTATGGGAGTCAGGGTCACCACCAAGGCAACCTAAGAGCTCCGAGGAGGAAGAGGGAATGAAGCTGGGAGAGAGAGAGAGACAGAAGTGGAGCCTGGGCTGTCCATCAGCCCTGAGATGGAGAGTCAATAGCCCTCAGGTCTGGAAGTGGCTGATGAGGAAGAGGAGGAACAGCTGGGTCCAGTGCCTGATGCGAGAAGAGGAGAGCAGTGGAAATCTATGGGCCGATCCTTGGGATGGAAAAGCCATTGCTGCTACCGAAGCTCCATCCCAGCTCTGGGGATAAAAGGCAGAGATGAATAGATATGGCAGACAACTATGTATCTTCTGGCTGAATGGAGTTGTTAGCCTCCGGTGAGAGAGAAACTTTTTGCCCCGGCTGCCAGCACTCTTAATTAAAGGAATCTCTGAGTTCACTTCAAAGGTTTTGTCATGTTTGGGGAGTTTGCTCAGAACGGTTGCATTCATGCTAACTTGGATGAAATCAAAACACTTTGTTCTAACTCCAAGTCCAAACTGCGTTACTCATTTAATGACTGCAAACGTGGTCAGAAAAGTCGTAAAATGCGGCAAAACTCCCTGAATGCTTTTCACAGTGAGCAACATACATTTTGGGCTCAACGGCGGTCGTAAGTCGAGGACGATACCTGTACTTGAATACATTCCTTTCTGAGGCACTCTCCAATTCTCTGATTGTTAGAGGACTGAAAGACTTATCTCTGAGATCCTGAAATTGCTTTTTGTCAGAGGAGACAATATTGAGTTAGGTGGACAATGGCTTCATCTGAAATAAGGGTGGTTCCTCGAGTCCCCCATGAGTAATTCAAAGCCTTTGGTTTTTTTTTCTTTCTTTCATTGAGATGCTTCAAAGGAATTGTCCAAAGATGTTTGTGTTTTGCACACACCTGCCAATCTCTAATACTTGGAGTCCCAAAGCAATCGGAACTATAATTCCCATCATTTGCAACTCAGCCTGGCATTGTCTGGCTATGGAGAAGTAATTCCTTACTTTAGAAAGTAGAAGCTTGAAAGGTAGGACATTAGTCAGGAATAAGTAGTCATCGACAGCCCTGGGGCTTAGCTGCATCAAGCTGCGGCAGAAGAATCCATAGGAGAAGGAGGAGGGGAAAAAAATCCTTCCCTGTGGAGACTAGCATCAAATTAGTTTTTTTTTTTGTTTTTTTTTTGCAAACTGGAGCATCAGTTGCTTTTAATGAGATGATCACTATGCATAACACTACTCTCTCCCTGGTTGACAGTGCAGGTGCTTAAGGCTTTAGTTAAGAGTTCCCAGATAAAAATGTGGGTTTTTAAAAACCTAAAATCCTGGGTGACTGCTCTACGGAATGGCAGAATCCACAATCTGCTGCAGATCTTTTGATAGTCCAATGTTCAGGTTCAAAGCAATGCTTACAGATGTCTCACCCTGTGTATCTCAAGGGTTGGGCTGAACACTCTGTGTTTTTGATTTTATTTCTACATTGATTATTGCAAAAGTGTGTCAACCCTGAAGCTGATCTAACTGAAGCCATCTTGGAGCTTCAGTGTTGCCCCAATGGAGCTGAGGGATAGGGAGAGGGAATTAGAGAAAGCTGAGGCTATATAGACAAAGCAAAATGCTTTCTCTTGGGAACCAAGGACATTCTCACACCTGGCCGGAGGAAGGAGCAGCGATGTCACCAGGCAACCAGAAAGTGTCTTGATTGGACCATGCGATTGATTGTTTGGGGTTGAGGGAAAACTTTTAATTAGGTGAAAAGCATGGAACCTTCAGAGTCAGTTTTTACCAGCTCTGTGCCAATATGACATGTTGAATAAAGCTATTCTTTGAGGAATTTGCCTTCCTCAGAGATTTGCTTGCTTTGAGTATACTACTTGAAACCCTGACAAGGTGTTTTTCGAAAGGCAAACTAGACTTTGTTTATCCTTGAAGACATTTCACTTCTCGTCCAGAAAGCTTCTCCAGTTCCAACTGAATGGTGGAGAATGGAAGGATTTATATTCCTTGCAGTCATCTGGTTGTTGATGCTCTTTCTGAGAATCATTGAGGCCACTTGGAGGCTTACCTGTGCCTTTCCTAAGAGGTCTGTGGGGGCATGCATAAGCGCACCAGTGTGCCTACCATCCCTGTCCTATTGTTTCTTTTATTTTTCTTATATGTACCCATTTCATGTATTCATAACTATGTTTATTCTTATATATCTTGTAAGCGATTGACAAATCAAATTAAAATAAATAAATAAAAACCTGAACAGTGCAAATGGGTGTGGAACCATTTTGGAACTGCTGAAAGGATTGTGTTGTGAACAGGGGATACATTAAGATTGAACGTATCCCCTGAACGTATCAACAGAGGGGGAAGGATATAAAACCACCTCTTGTTTGCAATACAGTCCTTTCAGCGGTTCCAAGAAGGTTCCACACCCATTTGCACTATTCAGGCGACCCTGAGAGCACAGATAAACCTCCAAGTGGCCTCAATGACCATGTCCCAAGAAAAAAAAATGGGTTTGCTAAGAATTGCACACCTGTAATGAGTTTACTAGGATACTTAAAACTTTCTGTTCTTTCACTTGAAGTTGTAGTTTAGTCAATTAATTATTTTAAAAAGAGGTTTTCTGACTTTTGTTGTGGTTGTCCTCCTTTGATCTCCAGAAGGGGCCTTTCTATTTCCTTACAAACTGGAATAGTGAAATCCGAGAGCATTATTGCATTAAGCAATCTTTCCCTACCTTTCTCTTGAGTGACGTGTTATTAATTGAACCAGCTATTACTTGGAAATGATGATTAATCTTCTTTGCTTCATGTTACATAATTCACATTCCAAAAGCTATTTTGGACCACTGAAAAGACCAAAAAGAAAAAGGAAAAAAAAAGCTCTTCTCATTATTTATCAACCTAAGTGTAACAATTGACAGTGGAACACGTTAGAGGTTGTCATTTAGTCATATTGTACGTTCCTCCTTTGCTTCCTACACTGCAGAAGAGATCCTGAGTGCTTTTTCAGCAAGTAGCTTAGAAGCCTCATGCCAATAGGAAGATATAGAGAAGAAAACAGTGGCACACTCTTCGTGTCTATCTGCCATGATTACCTCCCACCACAAAGCAAATTCAAAAAACACTTGTCAAGAGAAGGTAGAGTGAAATTTTCAAATGTTTGTAGAACGAGGTTACAAAAACCCTTCTTTTTTTTTTTTTTTTTTTTAAGAAGAGTACTTTTGAGGAATTGCAACACAAATTTCTGTAAGATGTTAAAATGAATTATCCCACTGGCCAAAGATCAAGTTGAGCTATCTTTTCTAGATTACTGAATCCAACAATAATTAGGCACTTATTTCTCAACTCACATAAGCAGACCATTATGACAATCATTGTACTTGGTTATGTATCTCTCTTTCCATCTGACAGTTGGATTGCTAAGGATATGTGCATATATTTGGGGGGGGGGGGCTTTTAATGACCTGTAATCCTTTACATTAGGGTGGAGCCGGGGCAACTGAATGAGGCTGAGTGTTTACTGGCCAGATGCCCTTCCTGTTTTCAATGCAGAGTTCACAACAGATAATTATTCATTGTGCCCAGAGAGATAAATATCTGCCACTACCTAGAATTGAACTCACAGCCTCCTGATTGTGAGGGGAGAGCTCCACCTCTAGGTCAATGCACCATTCAATTCACTCACCACTCAGTTCAAATGGTCAAAATGATTAGAGAAGCCTGTCTCAGCAAGGGTATTTATTCTGCAGTTTGGTTTGGTTTGTGAGAGGTGGTTGTTTGCTTTTTACTAGGATGAGGTACCTCTCCACTTGGCCTTTGCTGGACATTGTCAAGCTCAAAAAAAAAAAAAAAAAAAACCAAGAAAGTTAAGCAGAGTTAATTTCTAATCAGTTTCTTTTATCGTTCCTCACCTATAGATAGAAATCTTGCCAAATTAAAGCAATGACTAACACCATTGAAGAGATACTCTGAGAACTTCCAGAGAGGAGTTGACTTGACCCTCTTCCTCCCAAGCAAGCTAGCTAAAGTTCACTGTCTTTTGGTCATCTGGGATGCAGCCCGTTCCTCACTCCTGGGAATCCAGGCTACATTCCACCACAGATATGATGGAAAGTGCATTTAAAAGGCTACAGTGTCATTCTGTGATATATCTGGTGACGCCAGTCCAGAAACATGGACGATTAAACAAAAGGTGGGATGCTGTTCCTCATCCAATGCTCAGAGAGCTGGTTAAGAGGACCTCCTGCTGCTCAGTTTCTCCTACTTGTTTCCTGCTCAGGAACTTGTTAATGCCTAATTTAGATAACACCCCTAAATTGAGTTGTTCACACCAAAGTTTGGAGCTGGATCTGATTATTTCAAACTGACGTGGACTCTTAAAATCCATGGGTGTGTGAAGGGCATCCTTAAAGGTCCATGTTCACTTGCATCCGCTCTGATGCCTTTAGTTTAAACAGATTAGATCAATCCTTGATTCCTCCCATTGAATCGATTCCAACATTTGAATTAACTAGAACTTTACTGAATAGAACCAGGTATCTGGATATTTACACATGCTGAAGAATTGGTCTTTATTTTTTTAATATTTTATTGATATTCCAAAGTTTAAAAACATAAAATAAAACTATATGCATTATCAACATCAAGACATCTTTTACATTTCCTTACATTTTTCAATATATGATTATTTATTCCATTATCATTACATCTTACTCTTGTTACAAATCAATATATTTCATCTTATACATTAATCTTTTCCATAACATATATACATATTTGTATACTTCCTCATTCTTTTCCTAATTGCCATTTTATTTTCTTTTTATTTCTAAACCACTCATACCAGGCATCTATAAATAAAGAATTGGTCTTTAACAAGATACAAAACAAACACCAGGACTTCTGTTCATGGAAGTCACCATTGTTTGGAGTGCTTGTTGAAGTCCCTATCTTTGTTGACAATTTCTGTTTTAAAAGCATAACTGATGTAGGCAGAATGGTAGTATAGTCACAGAAAGACATGTGGGCAACACTGCATTTTCGGTCGATTCACACTGTGTGTGTGATGTGCTGTGAACATCTGTTGACCTGAAATATTTCTCAGTGCTTTTCAATAACTACAAACTAAAACATGCCATTTTTTTTCATATCACTACATTTCTCAATTTGTATCCCCTTTTCTCCTGCTGAATTGATTTGTTTCAATAATTCTCTCACTTAGAGATTTCTCTCTCTCTCTCTCTCTCTCTCTCTCTCTCCTGGGAGCAAACAGGAATTGAAAACAGTAAAAGCAGCAGAGAACTACACTGAGTTTTCTCACCAACTACAGTCAGTCTTTCAGATCTGAGAGCCATTTCTCTCTTTTTGTTCTACATTTGCGTGGTCTCATAATTAGACCAAGGACTAGTACAGAGAAGCAAAAGCCTCTATGAATCCATGGGCCGTTTTTGCTATTAAAATAAGATCAACCCAAAAGCAATGCGTCTTTGGTTCATTTTCTTTTCCTGAAGAAGGGTGAACATCTGTCGCCTAATTTGACATTCCCACATTATCCACGAGTGGCCTCTGTGGTGTGTGTATCAAAACTGGCAAGATGGCATTCGTGGCAATGCAGTTAAAACTTCACCACTTTTATATGTGACACACACACGTTCAAAGGGTCAGGTCTTCAATCACAATGCTGCAACTGCCACCTTTTCTGTTTCAACCTCTCCTTGCAGACAAATGGCATCTCCCATTGCAGAGTTTTGTGTTAGTTGGGAAGAGGAGTCCATGGAGTCAGAAAAGAGACAAGGCATTTTCTCTCCAGCTGGTCTGGCTGGTTTTGCCAATCACGGTGACCAGTTTGCACAGAAGCTGTGCATCCCATTTCCACTCGACGCACACATTAAATCAAGGATGATGGCTTTCCCTGGCTCTTTCTGATTCTGTTGACTGCACTGTCAATGGGCGGTGAAGTCTTCCTTGCAAAGAATGCTAATGGTCATTTTCATCTCTGTAGCAAGTTCCTGCAGATGACTATAAAACATGGAGAAATATAATTACAGAGAGAGAGAGAGAGGAGTGGGGCACTGATGATGTCCCTTTTGCATTAAGATGGACACATCTGTTTGCCTTTGGAATCGAGTTGCTGTTCCTGTTCTCCTTTTGAATCAAAGGTGCTACCATCCATGATTCCTTGGGAAGTGCAATTACAATGCTGTCCTCAGGTCAAGCTTGGTTCTTAATCACTACTTTGGGGTAGTTGTCTTAACAACATTGTGGAATAGTTGCCTTAGGTCAGGGTTGTCAAACTCGATTTCATTGAGGGCCACATCAGGGTTGTGTTTGACCTCAGGGGTCTGGGATATTCATGGCCAGCTTGATGTCACTTGTGTCAGGGGGTGCCTGTGATGGTCCAAGTGCTCTGCCAGCAAAAATGGGCTCCTGACTCCATTTTGGCTGTGATGGCCTCCTGCAACCCTTTGCCAAAAAAAAAAATGGAGCTTGGGAGGACCGGTTCTTCACTGTTTCCAGGGCAGCCCTGTGGAACAGATCTAAGCACCCTGTGGGTTGGATCTGGCCCACAGGCCTTGAGTTTGATGCCCCTGCTATTGTTTATGAGTTTCTTGAGTTCAAATGGTTGTTTGCTGGGTGATAGATTGTATACATCTTTTGGTTTGTTCCTGTAGATTTTGTATTACTTCTGGAGCCCATCTCCAGATCTAGTTTGGACTCCAAACTATAACTATGTCTCTTAATAAGAAATGGGATTTCAGGCCATTGTAAGTCTAAGACCTGCAAGAGCAGATAAGGAAATTCCATGGTGAGATCAACCAAATAAATTCTAACTTTACTAGAACTTGGGTGACTGTGTAGCTTAAAAAAAAAAGAATAAGCACATGTGTAAGCAAATAATAGCTGCAGTTCAATACAGTCAGGGTTCGGTTACTGCTAGCTTAAGTACCTTGAAAATAACCACAGTTGACCTTGTGTGTAGTCCATTTTTCAGAAAGAACTATGACTGATGGGCTTGACAATTTTTAAAATTGGATTCTAACTTTACATCACAGCCAATGCTTTGACACAATAGCTGAGCAACCAGCTTGCATTAAGGGAGGGAAGGCTATCTTCTGGTTATGAGAATTGTGTTTATTTCTATGTAGGTGTGCATGTGCATAAGTGGGTGTACAAATGATAGTTACTAAGAGAACACAAAAATTTGAGGCAAAGAACAAGATGATGCTTGTAGAAAGGTTGTTGAAAAGATAATATACATAAGGATTTTATTTTTTATTTTTTATTTTTTATTTTTTTGTCAAGCATGTATTAAATAACATAAGTATAAACATGATTATGAATACATGAAATGGGTACAAATAAAAAGGAACATTAGGACAGGGACAGTAGGCACATTGGTGTGCTTATGCACACCCTCTACAAACCTCTTAGGAAAGGGGTGAGGTCAACAGTGGACAGTCTAAGGTTAAAGTTTTTGGGGTTTGGGGAAGAAACCACAGAGTCAGGTAGAGTATTCCAGACATTGACCACTCTGTTACTGAAGTCGTATTTCCTGCAATCGAGTTTGGTGCGGTTTACCTTGAGTTTGTACCTATTGTGTGCTCTTGTATTGTTGTGGTTGAAGCTGAAGTTGTCATTGACGGGTAGGACATTGCAGTAGATAATTTTATGTACTACGCTTAGGTTGGACCAAAGGCGGCATAGTTCTAAGTTGTCTAAGCCTAAAATTTCAAGTCTGGTGGCATAAATTATTCTATTACGAGTAGAGGAATGGAGGACTCTTCTCGTGAAATATTTCTGGACTTTCTCAACTGTATTAATATCTGATATATAATGCTGGTTCCAGATTGATGAGCTATATTCGAGTATTGATCTAGCAAATGTTTTGTATGCTCCAGTTAGTAGTGCAATATTACAAGAGAAAAAGCTTTCAGATGTGGTTGAACTTTAACTACCACTATGACAGCCCATGCAGAGTGATGGATTTGGGAGTCTTCTCAGCATAACAGATATCTCTGCTCTAAGAACTGCAGGCTTTTCTCTTGTGCTTCCATGCTCTAGTTTACTTCATTTCCATTAGATTATTTGATTTAGTTCGGGTCTCAGACGAGGCATTGTTTATGAACTCTGTTTCTACAACCTACCTTAACCTCAGGTCTGGTTCTGAAGGTCCCAACAGCAGCAGATCCACCTTTCCCGGCAGTTAAATCTGTTCTCCCCAACCAGAAGTTTTCCAGATGTGTTGGACTGCATCTATGATCATTTCCATTTAGTCTGTCCTTACTTGTTAGTGTTCAATGCCTCTGCAGGACTCCAGCCTGAAGTGAACCGTGCTTCCTTTGCCAAAATTAAAATGTATGTATTTGGAAATTCATTCAAAGCCATTTCTGCCCTGCAGTCAGTCTGTTCAGTGTCTCTCACAGACACCTGGATTCTGGACTGAATTTTCAAAAATATCTCATATAATCTGCTTTATTTGTTTTAAAAAAAAGTCAGGTGCATGCTAGATTTAACAAGCAAATGTGTTATTTTTTTCCCTCCCCTCCAACTTGGGAAAATTATCTTTCTTTAACAACCCATTGAGCATTGTACACAAGTTAAGAACGTGTTTAATTAGTGCAAAATTCAATACCAAAGTGTTTTATTTACCTAACTTTTTTATGGGGGTGTATTTCAGTTTGAAAGCAGCTCATTCTGATAATGTCAGTCTCTCTCTCTCTCTCTCTCTCTCTCGCCTTGTTTTGTGAGACTGATATGATGGATAGCATATTGAGGAACATTGAGCACTTTGTCACATGATTGTAAGTAAGCCGTGAAATTTGTTGCCATGAACACATTGACAGTTCATAGTTTATATGGGTTTAAGGGAGGATCAGGGAGATTTGTGTAGGATCCATATAATGCCTACAAGTTTTAAGGGACCCTGAGCAGCATTGTGGGTTACAGCAACAGAAAGATTTTCTCCGGAATAATAAACGTGTGGGAGATGCACTGCTTTTGTGTCTTGTTCATGAGTGACTAGAAGATAGTGGAAATGTCTCTGTGGTACAATGGTACGATGGCTCGGCAAAATGCATCACTGATCCTTCTTGTATTTTCAAACCCAGGAAAATGATTTCTTATAAGGTTTTCAGGGTGAACTTACACCAGGGATCACAGCTAGTTGCTAATTGAATGACCAAGCGTTGAGAATGTGGGATGAAAACACTTTTTCTAATGGACGAGACCCTGATTAGGAGCATCTCTTTTTGGACAATCTAGAGTCAGGCCAAGGTCAAAGGATCTTCTGTATGTGAAGCATATGCTAAACCACAGAGCCATATCTCATGCCCCATGACTCTGCAAAGAGGTGTCTTTCCCATGTTCCGTTATTATACCTTAGAAGGCATTTAAGCAGTGGCGGAATTCAAATTTTTTTACTACCGGTTCTGTGGGTGTGGCTTGGCTTGGTGGGCATGGCAGGGGAAAGGTTACGGCAACATCCCCCTTCCCTCCCCACCCCACTAACCTGCTTTCCAGCTCTGTTCTCCTGTGCAGGGAAACCAAAGAAGACCCAGCCAATCAGCTGGGACTCAATGGGAGGCGGAGAATAGATGGGGGCAGGGCCAGTCAGAGATGGGATTTACCGGTTCTCCAAACTACTCCAAATTTCCACTACCGGTTCTCCAGAACTGATCAGAACCTGCTGAATACCACCTTTGCAGCTAAGGAACTGCTGCTAGCAAACAGATGCCTAACTTTCCAGCAGCAGAGAAATTCTAGTAATGCCAGCTGTCTTCACTGCCAGTTAAGAATAAGTTTGAAATGGGTTGTTGACTTTGTATGGATGAGGAAAGTCCAAGAAGCGCATCTCTTCTCTTTGTTTATTGTCATTCTACATTGTTGTGCTGAATTGTTTCATTCCTTTAATAACAATAGCAACAACACTTAGACTTATAAAGTGGTACCTCAATACTCATTGTTAATTGGTTCTGGGAGGTGCGATGAATACAAAAAATTAGGAGTGCAGACATTTTTTTTCTCATAAGGGAACATATAGTGAGTTACAAGGCAGCCGACACTGACACATTCTAGCTTGTGCATTGAGTACCAAATAAAGAATGAGCATCAGGACAAAATTTGCATGTCAACATGTGTTGAGTATCCAATTTGATGAGTTTCAAAGCACTTGAGCACCAAGGTACCACTGTATACTGCTCTACAATGCTTTACAACACTCTCTATGTGGTCCACAGAGTCAGCCTATCGCTCCTAATAATATGGGTCCTCATTTTATCAACCTCAGAAGAATGGAAGGCTGAGTCAACCTTAAGCCAGTCAGGATCTAACTCCTGACAGTGGGCAGCGTTCACCTGCAATACTGCACTCTAACCACTCCGCCACCACAGCTCTTAACTCACCTAAGATCTGAGCGAGGGATCATTAGAACGGTTTGTACATGTTGCTGCATAAAATATAATTTCAATATCTCTTTCATATTGGCTTTCCAGCTAGTGGTTTGGAAAGAACACGGATGAATATAGTAGAAGCCCCGTAGAAATGCTCAGCAATTGATTTTAATCAAACAACCCATCACCACTATCCTTCTGTGGTGCCATTCAAGGCTTTTTCCTCATTAGCCATTTCTAGCAAGTTGTACTTTACTCTTATGAAAGGCTGAAGGTATTTCTTTCACCTGCTCCAGGAGCAGGAAAGGTGTACTTGATTGCGTCATGATTAGACAATGTGCTCTTGCACTTCCGAATGAGGCCTTTTTGTGCCTCTCTGTTTCCTTCCCTGAAATCACCCATTTTTCTTTGCCTGGCAAAAAAAAAATATTTTCTTTCCTTTCTCCTCCTCTTCTTTATTTGCAGCTCCCTATAACAAATGCACTTCTGTGGCTCTCTGTCATTTCCCAGGTGTGCTGTTGTGTAGATGCAATTGTCCCTCTACAAAAGTGACCACTTGATGCTTTTAAGAACTGAAAGGTGGAAATGAAAAAACCAGTGGGTCTTGCTTACTAAATCAACACAAACTCTTGCTGATGGGAAGATCAGTAAATAACTACTCACAATAACCTCTCTATCGTTTATCTATTATAAATGCCCAGGAGCTGTAAATCCTATAGCACAGTGATGGTGAACCTTTGGAGCATTGAGTGCCCAAAAGCCATGTGCACATACCCAAAAGGCAAGGTCCACCACTGTGCATGCGCCCACCTGAACATTTGCGCCCACCCCTGTGCATTCGTGTGCATCTCCCCATGCATGCATCCAACCTCCATGCAAGCATGGCAGAGACCCAAAGGCCAGCTAGCTGGTGGGAGTCATGGATACATGCATGGTGCTGAGCTGGGGCGATGGCTCACATGCCCACAGAGAGGGCTTTATGTGCCACCTGTGACATGCGTGCCATACGTTCGCCACTATTGCTGTAGCATCTCCAAATCTCTGCTGAATTCCTGGCCTGCCAGAACATGGGCTGAAGGATGTCAGATGCATGAGAGTTCCTCGGACCATGAAAAGCATTCTCAGCCAGCGAGAATGTGGAAATTGGATTTCTTTGACAAGAGAAATGGGTCGCGAAAGCCTAAAGTTAACAACGACAAACACAGACCGTTTCACCATAATTATGAGCCAAATGCTTTTTGAAAGGTGACAGGGTCCTTCGGCCTTTTGGGTGTCAACCTTCAATTGACAAAATTTGGGCCAGCTCTTTTAAGGTGCTTGCCATGCCGGGGTCGAGCAGGAGATGGCGATCGTGCTATTAAAAAAAAAAGAGAGGTGAGACTGCAGGGTCCAGCTAAAGAAGAAGAAAGGAATAAACAGGGATGTACTCTGTCTCTCTCTCTCTCTCTCTCTCCCTCTCTGTGTGTGTGTATAAAGAGAGAGAGAGAAAGAGAAAGAGAAAGAGAGAGCTAACATCCCTGTTTATTCCTTTCTTCTTTTGCGTGTGTGTGTGTGTCATATTACTTTCAATCAAGCCAGTCTTTAAAAGCTTCAAGGTCATTCTTTTTCTGCTTTATGGAATGAGAGTGGTCTTCTGATAGCTCAAGCCCGTGTCTGTATGTGTTTTCCCCATCTGCTTGTTAATTCCAACAGTCCATTTTTGGATTCTTTTTGTTTTATTCTGGAAAAAGAGAAAAGTTGAAAAAGAGAATAGGACATGAACATTTTTGTGCTTTCTTATGTACACTCATCCATGTGTACTATCTTTAGAACCTGACATATTTTGCTTTTTAATTAATTTGTATCCCGCCTTTATTACTTTTGTAAATAACTCAAGCCAGCTAACATAGCTAATACTAATCCCATCTCCTATTGCCCCCCCCAACAACAACAACCCTGTGTGGTGGATTGGACTGAGAGAGAGTGAGTAGCCCAAAGTCACCCAGCCAATTTTCATGGCTAACACAGGATTAGAACTCACCATGTCCTGTGATTGGACCAAGTCACCCAGTTGGCTTTCATGCCTAAAGTGGAACTAGAACTCACCATCTCCTGGTGAATGGACTAAGTCACCCAGTTGGCTTTCATGCCTAAAGTGGAACTATAACTCACCATCTCCTGTGATTGGACTAAGTCACCCAGTTGGTGTTCATGCCTAAAGTGGAACTAGAACTCACTATCTCCTGTGATTGGACCAAGTCACCCAGTTGGCTTTCATGCCTAAGATGGAACTATAACTCACCACCTCCTGGTGATTGGCCCAAATCACCCAGTTGGCTTTCATGCCTAAGGTGGAACCATAACTCACCATCTCCTGGTGATTGGACTAAGTCACCCAGTTGGCTTTCATGCCTAAAGTGGAACTAGAACTCACCATCTCCTGTGATTGGACCAAGTCACCCAGTTGGCTTTCATGCCTAAGATGGAACTATAACTCACCACCTCCTGGTGATTGGCCCAAATCACCCAGTTGGCTTTCATGCCTAAGGTGGAACTATAACTCACCATCTCCTGGTGATTGGACTAAGTCACCCAGTTGGCTTTCATGCCTAAAGTGGAACTAGAACTCACCATCTCCTGTGATTGGACCAAGTCACCCAGTTGGCTTTCATGCCTAAGATGGAACTATAACTCACTACCTCCTGGTGATTGGCCCAAATCACCCAGTTGGCTTTCATGCCTAAGGTGGAACTATAACTCACCATCTCCTGGTGATTGGACTAAGTCACCCAGTTGGCTTTCATGCCTAAAGTGGAACTAGAACTCACCATCTCCTGTGATTGGACCAAGTCACCCAGTTGGCTTTCATGCCTAAGGTGGAACTGTAACTCACCACCTCCTGGTGATTGGCCCAAGTCACCCAGTTAACTTTCATGGCTAACATAGGACTAGAACTCACCATCTCTTGGTCATTGGACCAAGTCACCCAGTTGGCTTTAATGCCTAAAGTGCAACTAGAACTCATCCTCTCCCGCTTTGTAGCCTGGTACCTTAAGCACCGGCTCTAGCATCCTGCAATGTGAGCTGGAATTGTGAACATCCATGTTAACTACTAGGTAAACATGCTTGATCATGCTACATTGTGACATGCAGTGATCATGATTAACAAAGCAGGACTCCTGCCAGAATCGAACCAGGTATTGCCCGGGTTTGTAGCTTTGTCTGTTCCCCACTGAGGTCCACCAAAGGGTCCATTAAAACAAAGAGTGCAAATGCGCATTATTATCACCGAAGTGGCAGCTTTTAGAAAGCAAGGCGGGTAGGAAGAATGTGCTGTACTGAATATACAGAGGATGGTGGACTTCAAGAGCTACAGTCCAATTTGCTAATTTTCTCCAACCCGCCTTTCAAGAAGCAGCTGATGGGGGCCTGTGTAAAGCTATGTTTGAGCACCACGCAATGCATAAGTGCACATTAGCAACAGCTCCAAAGAATAAACCCCCCACTTTTATCTAGCTTTTGATGAGATTCCACCAATCCGTACAAGGTCATTGTGAGAAGGAGTTTGTTTCTAGGAGACCGAATGCTCCTGGATCCTACAGTGCTTGTTTTTTAAACCAGCGAGTCTGCTTTACTTCTGTGAAGGTCGTAAATACGACCTTGACTAGAGGCAACCCATTCAGTGCCATTATCTTGTTTTTCCTGGTTGATTGCTGACAGGCAGTCTTTCTCAGTGCTTTCTTTTGTGTGTGTGTGGGGGGGGGATTCGCTGTTTTGGGTGAAAAGCCAATATGAAAGAAATATTGAAATTATATTTTATGTAGCAACATGTACTAACAGTTCTAATGGGCCCTTGCTCAGATCTTAGGTGAGTTAGGAGCTGTGGTGGTGGAGTGGTTAGAGTGCAGTATTGCAGGTGAACTCTGCCCACTGTCAGGAGTTTGATCCTGACCGGCTTAAGGTTGACTCAGCCTTCCATTCTTCTGAGGTTGATAAAATGAGGACCCATATTATTAGGAGCAATAGGCTGACTCTGTGGACCATGTAGAGAATGTTGTAAAGCATTGTAGAGCAGTGTATAGTGGTACCTTGGGTGGAAAAACCAACGCACTGTGATCATAACATCAAGAAACCCAATAACAACAGAATAACTGAGTTGGAAGGCACCTTGGAAGTCTTCTAATTCAACCCTGCTGCTCAAGCAGGAACCCCCATATCATTGAAATTCTTTAAAACCTCCCCTGTTGGAGCACTCACAACTTCTGAAGGCAAGCCGTTGCACTAGTTAATCGTTCTCCCTGTTGAGAAGTTTCTCCTTAATTCCAGCTTGCTTCTCTCCTTGATTGGTTTCCACCCATGGCTTCTTGCCCTGCCCTCAAGTTGACCCTCTCTTCATTGTGGCAGCCCTTTAGACAATGGTGGGATTAAAAAAAAAAAATACTACCCGTTCTGTGGGCGTGGCTTGGTGGCTGTGGCAGGGGAAGGATACTGTAAAATCCCCATTCCCTCCCCATCCCACTAAGCCACATTATGTATCTGATATTAACACAGTTGAGAAAGTCCAGGAATATTTCACAAGAAGAGTTCTCCACTCCTCCACTCATTGCAGAATACCTTAGGCCACCAGACTTGAAATTCTAAACCTAAAAAACCTAGAACTACGCCGCCTTTGGTCCGGTCTAAGTATAGTACATAAAATTATATATTGCAATGTCCTACCTGTCAATGAATACTTCAGCTTCAGGCATAACAATACAAGAACACACAATAGATACAAACTCATGGTTAATCGATTGCAGGAAATACGACTTCAGCAACGGAGTGGTCAATGTCTGGAATACTCTACTCTGTGGTTTCTTCCCCAAACCCCCAAAACTTTAACCTTAGACTGTCTACTATTGACCTCACCCCTTTCCTAAAAGGTCTGTAGGGGGCATGCATAAGCACACAAATGTGCCTACCCTCCCTGTCCTATTGTTTCTTTTTATTTTTCTCATATGTATCCATGTATTCACAACTATGTTTATATTTATACCTATTATCTTGTAAGCAATTGACAGATCAAAATAAATAACTAAAAACCTTTCCAGCTCTGTTCTCCTGTGCAGAGCAATCAAAGAAGACCCAGCCAATCAGCTGGGACTCAATGAGAGGCAGAGAAGAGATGGGGTTGGCGGGGCCAGTTAGAGATGATATTTGCCGGTTCTCTGAACTACTCAAAATTCCTCTACCGGTTCTCCAGAACTGGTCAGAACCTGTTGAATGCCACCTCTGCCTCACATCCTACTAGAGTCTCCTGCTTCAGCAGGGAGTTGGCCTATACGACCTTCTAACAATGATGATGATGAAGAAGAAAAAGATGATGATTATAACAATTGAAGAACCTAAAATGTTGGTCTGCTTATCCAGTATTGGCTGTAATGATTAGTCAGGAATTTGGACAAGAATTTGGTAATGCTATGGAAGATTCAGCTGAGAATCTTTGCCCTGGAAAACTGGTACATGTAATTCTCTATTTACAATTGTATAATGACAATTCGGAGTTACGATGGCTTTGGAAAAAGTGACTCACAACTCATCCTCAGCATTACAACTCTTGTACTCTCTGTACAGTCACAGGAGAATGTTTCCGATGCTTTGTAAGTGGCTCACATTGCAGTGTTTTGCAGTCGCCTGATCACAATTTGTGACTTTCCCACCTGGCAAGCAAACTCAGTTGGGGAAGGTGGAATTGCTTAACAAACATGTGACTCACTTTTACCGATCACAGTGGGGGGGGGGCACATTACTTCGGTGACAAAAATTCCAATTTCAATTGTGGCCGTATGTTGAGGACTATCTGTATTTAGTCCCTGAAAAACCAGATTAAGTCTTGAGAGACAGTGCTCTTTGGAAATTCACCTTTGAGGAAACTTCAGAATATCTTTCTCATAATGTAGTGTTGGTAATTTATATATAAGAACCTGTTGTAGGAAATGTGATGGCTGGAGAGAGAAAAAAGAACGTTGAAATGTTTTAAAAGGATATTGAATGGGCAAAGCTATCAGCTTTTATATATATTATATATATGGATGCTTTTCATACTCTGGTTGTTTCTGCTTGCAATGATCTCTGGAACATTTTCTATTAAAAATGCCGTATTTGTGGGTCCGTAGGAGTAATTGTATCATCCCCTCCTTCAAAGAAGGCATGCAGCCTTGAATGCAGTGTGTGTTTCTGTAAAGGTACCTCTCTAATGGAGAAATATAGCAAGAGCAGCCAGCGAAAGTAATTTGTCATGATGCAAGATAGTAAATCTATTTTCTTCCTCCGGAGTTCCCCGAGGTTTTAGGAATGAGTTATCTTAATGTTGCAAAAAAGTTGGAATTATTATGTGATACTGAAGAAAACCTCACCACAAAGTTCATGAAACCCTGCAAAGGAAGAATCGATAGAGGTACTGTGAAGTCCTCTGGGGGAAAAAGGCTCTGTGTGTGTGAGAGAGAGAGAGAGGAAGGGAGGGAGAGGGAGACAGATAGAGAGAGAATGTTTTATTGTTTTTGAGCTGGCAATTTCATTAACACTTCTACATATTATTATTTAAAAAGCCATCAATTTTGAATACTGAAGAAATCCAGTTTATCCAGCAGTTATTCCCTTCCCATCTCTTCCCTGCTTTCAACATCTTTGTATACATTTTGGGCTCTGTGTGTCAAAAATTCACAAAAAGCCTGACTGCTAGCATCTCTCATACTCTCTCCCTCCCTCCCTCCCTCCCTTCCCCTCTCTCTTCCCCTCTCTCTCCAATATCTGATCTAATACTTAAGGGGCTTTCACAAAAAAGAGGGTGTTCAACCTACTCTCCTATGCACCAAAGACAAAAAGCAATGGATGGAATCCCCTAATCAAGGAGGGAGCCAACCTAGAACTAAAGAGAAAATCCCTGACAGTTCGAATGGCTTACTCTTGGAAGTTGTAGGTGCTCCCCATAACACTGGACATTTTCAAGAGGAGACGTTTGTCAGAATGCATAGGGTTTTCTGCCTGAGAAGAGAATTGGACCAGAAGACCTCCAAGCTCCCTTCCAACTCAGTTATTCTGTTACTCTCTTAGTCAGACCTTAGATAGTTCTGCACATATCATATTCTTATATTGAACAAGAGATGCAAAGCCAGCCTGTTTTTAAGGCTGCAACAATATTTGGTGTAACAATGTGAATGTTGGTCAGAAGTTGCAAAGATTGGCACTTGGTGCGATGGGAGCATCATCACATTGGATGCCCATTGGATGATCTTGAATGCATTTGATGAATTATCTCCAAAATTAGAGGTAATATTTACAGGGTTTTTTCTCCTGTTAGTCCTTCTTGGTGTTGCAGCTTTGATAGGGTCCTTCAACTTTTAAATATTTTGTGCTTAATAAAACTCTCTCTCTCTCTCTCTCTCCTTCTTTCTCTCTCTCTCTCTCCTCCTCAAAACATATGCACACTCTTCTACCATGCCTGAACTACACAAGAGACAGCCAAATCTAATAAATTAATCTTGACTCCCAGAAACAAGATTATAAAGGCACAGTTTGACAGCTCAGGCATAAATCTTTTATTTAAAATAGGAAAATAAACCCATTCCAATACAATCAGAGAAGACAAATGTAGATAGAGACAAGCTGCAATGTGCTTTAGGTACATAAATTGGTTAGGCACACTTGATAGGTTAAGAAAAAAAGATCGCAGCAGCAAAAAAAAAAGTGCATATAGTTGAATTTTTGCATATGGTCCAAGATAGGAGTGTGTGTGAGAGAGAGAGAGGGGGGGGGGAGAGAGAGAGAGAGAAAGAGGAGACCCACTATAGCCTTTCACAAAGATAAGCTTTCTTATCCAGAAGACATCTATGCTTGACGATCAAGGTCAAAGAACAATTGTTTTCCCTATGGAGTTATTTTTTAAAAAGAAACTGATAAATATGAATACCAGATCGATATGATTCCACACTGCTTTGTGTTGAGATCTGCCACAAATGTTGTTTTGGTTTTCTCAGGTCCTTCTGAATCGATGAGGGCTAGAAACCGTTTCAAAATCTTCCGATGATCCTATACAAGCGTTCATCAAATTCCCTCAGCAGCTGCCTGTAACTTATGGTCCTTAAATGACCATCACAGAGATTAAAGGCGGCATTACTGGAGGTCTTCTGAATAGCAATCAGAGGGATGGTGGCAGATAATAAATTTGCCACCAGGCTGGAGAAACGGATGTGTTGAATGAAAGGTGAGTTTCTGATTGACATTTTTTGACCAATACAACTTCATTGGGGGTCATGAAGATTTATATTGTGAGGCCACCTCAGCCTATCAAGAATTCTTCAGTGGGCAGAAGTTGTTAAATTGCATCACATGAAAACTCCCATCATTTTAGGATATGGCCATTATTCTTGGCTATGCAACTCATTGCTGAATGGACCAAAAGAGAATTCTGTTTCTAGATATTGATAGTTTTGGCAATGGCCAATTGTTCCATGAATGTTGCAACTACAAAGGATAGATAGATCTCTCTTTCTCCTTCCTTCCTTCCTTCCTTCCTTCCTTCCTTCCTTCCTTCCTTCCTTCCTTCCTTCCTTCCTTCCTTCCTTCCTTCCTTCTTCCATCTTCCTTCCTTCCTTCATTCCATATATCCACCTACCTACCTACCTACCTTCCATCCATCCATGCATTCATCCATCTTTCTTCCTTCCTTCCATCCATCCATCCATCAACCCTCCCTTCCTCTCTCCCTCCCTCCCTCCCTCCTTCCATCCATCCATCCACCTACCTGCCTTCCTTCCTTCCTTCCATCTTCCTACCTTCCTTCCATCCATCAACCCTCCATTCCTTTCTCCTTCCCTCCCTCCTTGCTTCCTTCTTCCAGTTTTTTTTCCCTATCATCAGGAAAGACATGTCATATGGACAACTAATTACTTCGGATTCACTGAAAGTTGCCATAGACCAAATTAAAGCAGTTTTGTGTAGTGGTTAACTCACCAGACGGTGAGTTCTAGTCCTGCCTTAGGCCCAAAGCCAACTGGGTAACCTTGAGCCAGTCACCCTTCTTCAGTCAAGGAAGAAGACAATGGCAACCCATTGCCAAAAAAAGTGACTCATCCAGGCAGACACCAGACATCAAGAGCGACTAATAAAAAGGAAATTGCAAATTAGGCAAAATGAATCCGAATATAATTCTTTCTTAGTGTTAGTGAAATCTTCATATGATTTGTTTCTAAAAACATTGGGATTTATCTGAGTCATTGATTCGTGAAATATAGCATCTTTGGAAAGATGTGTTTTTCACCTTGAAGATATTCCTCTTGAAGGTCAGAGTGTGTATGGGCACAAAACTGTCACCTTTTGCAACTATAAATCTGCCAGCCTTCTCTTTCTCTATTCAGAAGGTTCATTTCTCTAGACAGAGAAAATGTAACTAAAACAAAGCAGATGCTCTCCCTTACCCCAATCCTCAACCACAAATCAAAGGTAAACTAAAACATTACAGAAGATAAATTACTGCTGAAGATCCAGCTGGAATGAAACATGATTTATCTAAATAGAAGAATTCAGAATGTTTCCTTTTCTGTCCAAGAGGGAGAGAAAATGTTTGCAATGCGTTATGCACAGATGCTTTCTCCAAGTTCAGGTTTCCTGTGGACTGTGGCTCTTACTCTTCAGTAATTATGTGGAAATTGCCATCATAAAGAATCCAACTTTGGCTGGATTGTGCACACCAATCTTCTCCAACTGGGGTCCTCGAGGAAATTCTGGATGCTCCTGCTCAAAATAGCTGGAGATCTGTAGCTTGTTTTTGAATTTTATGTTTTGAATGCATTTCCATATCACCCAGAGAACTTCAGTCAGTGGATATATGAAATATACAGATATACGGGCACAAATATAATACATTTTTTTCATAATGTCAAGCTGGATAGAGAAACCGGTTTACGTCCATTGGAAACCCAAACTTGAACGGAGCTTGGTTGCTTTTTTTTCCAGACGTTTCATTACCCAAACTAGATAACATCATCAGTGATAGCAAGGAGTGGTTATCTAGATTTTATCTAGTTGAGTAATAAAATGCCTGCAAGAAAACAGATGAGATCCTGGGATAAATTTCAGCAATAAGTTGATTCTCAGTCATCTAGATGGTGGTTGTCCCAAAGGGGCTTTTACAGAAGGCAACTGGACTTCTCATACAAGAAGCTTCTTCAGTTTGGATGGAATGGTGGAGAATGGAAGGATTTCATTCCATTCTCCAACATTCCGTCTGAACTGAAGAAGCTTCTTGGATGAAAAGCAATAGGTTTTTCCTATTTCTTGGGGTAAAAGGAAAAAAAATGAAAGTATTCAATAATATGATACTGCCTTTCTGTGGCCTAAACTGTTGAAACCTTAGCAATTTAAAAAATGGAAATCCTTTCCTGATTTTTTTTCTTTTTAAACAGAGCTAGGCTGAATAATCAGACGGGAAGGTCTGTGGATTTTTATCATGATTGATAATAATGGAAGCGAATGCATTATAGTCAGGAAAGCACTTATATGGATTTAAGTTGCTTTTAGAGTGATTTTCATTCAGGTTTGGAAGGTCAAGCCTCACTCGGATTGTTGGTTGAAGAAGTCAAAGGCTTTTAATATGATGGATTTCAGTCCTCGAAGCAGGTTTGAGTTAGGAGAAGCACATCATGGGGGGAAAAAAAGGTCTTCCTTGTTGTAAAACATGCATTTCCAAGAAATGCAATTAACTCTTTCTCCATGTTCAGTTGCTGTAAATTAGCTTCATTTTAATTTCATCAGAGCAAAATCATGCCAGTTTTCCAACACCTGTCTCTCTCTCTCTCTTTCTCCTTAATGCAGAGGCATTAAAAGGACATTTTCTCTAATCTGAGTTAAAACAAACAAACAAACTGCATAAATTTAAAAGACATCAAACTCAATTAGAAAAAAGGATTTTGTTTACGGTTGTTTCCACAGTGCCTTCAGTACCCTCCCATTGTAGCGCCTCGTGAAAAACAAAAAAAAAATATTCTCCCAAAAATTGTCATTGTTACAAGGCAAAACTGCTCTTCTCCAGAAAAAAAAAAAAGGACAATATTAAAATGTAGTTATGCTTGTTTAATCAGCAAGGATTTGGACACATATCAATATCCTTTTTGGATTGTCATTGGAACCTATCACTTATTCAATTAGGCTTCCTTGTTCAGAGCCATCTTGGTGCTTTGTTCCTAATGTTTTCGAAAATTATCTCATCCCTGGGGAATTCTGGGAGTTGAAATCCCCATATCTGAAAGGTTGAGAAACACAGCCTTATATAGTCAATGCTGTTGACATTGCTTGCTGGATAGAGCACAAATATTATATACCCAGTTGCAAAAATGGACAGAATCCCATGCCATCCTTTGTTATGACTTGATGTTGGGAAATTTCCAGCCAGGCTCCAAGGAGGGGGGGGGTGTCAAGTGAGAGTCTAGGTTGGAATCCTTGCATAGCTGCAAGCAACATACACTTGATCTCTCCAAAGATCGATGAAGCCTTGTCTGGTCATTCCCAGGGGAAGGCAAGCTGTCTAGGGAGATTCTTGTTACATAGCTGGCAAACAATAAATTACTGACTTTGATGATTCAGAACAGAACAGAATAACAGAGTCAGAAGGAACTTTGGAGGTCTTCTAGTCCAGGGGTCGCCAACCTTTTGGACCTCAGGAACCACCAAACTCATAATTTTAGATCCCAGGGACCACTAACTGGTTCTGTGGGCACGGCCTAATTTGTGAGTGTGGCTTGGTGGTCATGTGACTGGCTGGGCATGGTTTGTATGTAAATATTATAAATATTTATATAAATATTGAATTTTTTATAAAAAAGAGCAACTTTTACCCAAAATCAGGCAAAGCAGGCAGATTGAGTTGCTCACAGAATCACAGATTCATTCAGAGATCTATCTATCTGCCATTGGCTAGCTCAGTCTGTCACTTAAAATTTGCTTGCAAGCAAACTCACAAAATTAACTCACAACACACCATGCATGTAAATATTGATTTTTTTTTATAAAAAAAGAGCAACTTTTACCCAAAATCGGGCAAAGCAGGCAGATTGAGTTGCTCACAGAATCATTCAGTGATCTATCTATCTGCCATCGGCTAGCTCAGTCTCTCAAATTTGCTTGCCGTGAGTCTGCACTGAATTTGCTTGCAAGCAAACCTTCAGTCCTAAGGGAGGTTCGGATGTGCTGAGACGAAGATCTAAAGACTAGCTAGGAAGCAAGAAATCCAACCATTTCCTGCTTCCTAGCTAATCTAAATCTCCCTGCACAGCAGAACAGATGATGGTCGGAAAAAGGAAAAATAGCAATTTAGCAGGCAAGTTTACCCGGTAAGGAGTGAGTGGGCGGGGAGGGTTCCTGCGGGCCATGTGGGCTGAGCAGCCTTGTGTTTCTGTGCAGCCTGGATTAATTGCTTTGGAGGGCGGTGCTCTGGGGATGAGATTTCTCTGCGGCCCACCAAAATTTTCTCACAGCCCACCAGTTGGCGACCACTGTTCTAGCCCAACCCTTTGCTGAGGTAGGAAACACCATTCTATACTTCAAGTGTTCACAACTTCTAGAGGCAAGTTGTTCCACTGATTAATTGTTCCAAATGTCAGGAAATTTCTCCTTAGTTCAAGGTTGCTTCTCTCCTTGATTAGTTTCCATCCATTCCTCCTTGTCCTGCCTTCAAGTGCTTTGGAGAATAGCTTGACTCCCTCTTCTTTGGGGCAGCCCCTGAGATTCATGGGAGATCAGTACAAACATTCATAGAAGAACAGTGCCTGCCTTGCAAAGTTACATAAAAATAGCCAGTATATGCTTTGAGAAAGTTATACCAACAAATAAAGACCCTTACGATTTATTTTCCCCTAAATAAAGCCCTGATTACAGATATTTGTATACACTCAGTAAAATTACACGAATATCCAGGATTTATTCAGGATTTGCAGCCCAGTTAGGTCTCAGGAAGGGAAGAAATTTTGGGTGAAATCAGCTTTTATTAGCTTCATGGCTGGTTAGGAAGCCAGCTTCCCAAGACTGATTTCTTTTGAGGAAAGAGAAACTTACCCAATCTCCCTGCAGGCCATCACAGAGTCCAGATTTTATTGATCTGTCAGGAAAAATAGCTTCTGCAAATGTGGCAGCTCAATGACCCTCCTGGAATTTAATAAGACAGTTTCAATGTGTCTTCCTCTTTCCTTCCTCCCATAAATGTGGGGAAGATCTTCTTCTGTAGATTTTAAAGATTTTTTTTAAAAAAGAAAGAAAGAGAAAGAAAGAAAGAAAGAAAGAAAGAAAGAAAGAAAGAAAGAAAGAAAGAAAGAAAGAAAGAAGGAAGGAAGGAAGGAAGGAAGGAAGGAAGGAAGGAAGGAAGGAAGGAAGGAAGGAAGGAAAGAAAGAAAGAAAGAAAGAAAGAAAGAAAGAAAGAAAGAAAGAAAGAAAGAAAGAAAGAAAAGAAAAGGAAGTCCAATTGTTAAAAAATGCAAACTCCCCAGCATATATTCCATGTTCTAACAAGCTCCTGTACAATCATTTCAGCAAAACAACCAATTTAAGCATGTCTCCTTTGGTTGCCCTGCACAAGAGACGGAACTGGAAAGCAGGTTAGTGAAGTGGAGAGGGAATGGGATTTTGCAGTATCCTTCCCCTGCCACGCCCACCAAGCCACACCCACAGAACCGGTAGTAAAAATTTTTGAATCCCATCAGTGATGCCAGCAATGTCTCACGATGGATGCTTTGAATATCATTCTCCCTTCCTTGCGTTCCACTCACCCACCTCCTTTTTATTGTCGAGCTACGAGCGAAGGACAATATGTAGGTGAAAGTGTGAATCAGTCTTGCCATTAACGTTTCTATCCTCCATGTTTTTGATTAGTGTCTTCTTTGGTTACATTAAATATTGTAGTTTGGTGTCAACCACTGTGAAGACTCTAGAAACAGCAGCAGCCAAAGGGGTTTGGGTTGTGCATCCGTGCATTATCTGATAAGGGAATAACAAAGGTCAAGTTTCTTCATTAAATTTGCTCATCTTGTTAATGCTCAACAAAGCATCTTGAAGCTATGAAGCCAAAGAAGGATTAATCAAAAGATGTCCTAAATTTTTTTCCCCTGCCACAGCTCCACATTTGCTGCTCAATGTCCTGATTTCTTAATATCTATGACTCGGTATCTTAAGTGAAGCTGAGAAGGAAACTTTGGGGTGACATTTTTTAAAAAAAAAAAATACTTAGTTATTCTTGATTTCTCTCCCCTTTCTATAAAATCTGAATATTAAGTCCCATTCTTGAAAGTTCCATTTCAAAATATTCAAGCAGAAATCATTGTGTTAGATTGCCTGGGGTGGAGCTTGAGTAACTATTGGAATTACAGAAAAACAATTTCTCTCTAATCAAAGGTTTGATTGTTACTTGGATTGACATCCACGTAAAGACGTTTCAGCAGACCTCTTGAATTTGAAGTTCCAATAGATAGTCCAGTTGATCAAAATGTAGCAGTGCAGTGGCTCAATGGTTAAGATGATGGGCTTTTTGGCTGGAGAGCTGGCAGTCCAGGTTTGAGACCCAAGCGCCACCTGATGGGATGAGCTCTTGTCCTCGCTCCAGCTCAACAGCATGTAAATGCGAGTAGATAAATAGGTACCACTTTGGTAAGAAAGTAATAGCACTCCAGGATGTCATGCTGGCCACATGACCACGGAGATATCTTTGGACAACGCTGGCTCAGTGGCCTTGAAAGAGAAATAAGAACTGTCCCCCTCCCCCCCAATAGGCAGCAATGACTAACACAGTAAAATCCACAGGGACTCCTATTTCACTCACAACTGTGTTACTAACTTAACAACTACAAGGATACACTTAACAACTGTGGCAGGAAAGGGGGTAAAATGGGGCAAAAGTCACTTAACAATTGTCTCGCTTGTTGAACTACCTGCAGCATTTTTTTGACAGTGATGAAAATTAAGAATTTGTGATTGCCAGTTTTGCAAGCACTTGAATTTAAAAATATTGGTTGACTCTTTAAAACTCTTTAAAATTATAATTCTGTTCAGGAAACTAGTTAATGTGATGACTTGGGGCATGGCACAAAGACAATACAGTCAAATAATAAGTAGGAATCCCTTTATTAGCTCCAACTTTCTCCCCAATGTCCTGGTTACCTTCTGGGCTGGTTAAAAACTCTCCCAGGAACTCTCCCTTTAGCTGCAGAAAATCAACTCCAAAATGTGGTCAACAGAAACTATAACTATAAGTCCAATCAAGGCAAGATGAGGTAATTAGTCTGGCAAGGCAAGAGAAGGAATTCCAGATGTGAAGGAACAGCAGTAAATCAACCCAGTTGGGAAGACACCAGCAACACAGATAACCAAAGTCAACACAAGATAAACTCACGTTTGTTCTCAGCCGCCGCCGTCTTCAGCATCTCTTTTAAACTCTCTTCCCAGCTGTGGCTAATGAAGGGAATCAGGGCCCTTTCCTCCTCTGTAAGCCACGCAACCCACGTTGCTCTCTTCTCCATTCCTCCCTGCATGCCCTAGGGTGAAGAGGGGGTGGACCTGGGTCTTCCTCTGAATTCCCTCTCCCTTGTTCTACCTCTCCCCTGCTCTGCTCAGCCAGACTTTGCCCTTCCCCAGTTTCCTCCACAGCCAACGGAGCCACACTCCCGCTCCCTATCAGCTGTTCGTCTTCTTCCTTGGATTCAGACTCCGACTGGGGCATGACAGTTTGTCCCCTCAAATAGTGATGAAACACTTGCAACCAAATTGCCAAATTTGGAGCTCAAACCAACAGCCCAACTAGTTTCACTTGTTGAAATAACCCTGAAGACAGTTGTGTCTTCTTCTGAAATGAGACACCCAATCTTGGATACCTATACCAAACCCTGGGGAAAACACTCACGATCTCTACCTTTGTAATGTTAGATTTCCAAGATTAGTAACAAGGAGGAGACTGTGAATAAATTATAGACTGCTTTGAACCTATGATTTCCAAACCATTGTTTCTAATGGGTAGAAAAAAAAATCATCTTAGAAAAATAAACAAAAAAGGAGGGGTGGAAGCTGCTTTCTCTTTTCATATCTGCGTGAGCCCAGCAGGAGCTCGGATAAAACAATTCTTAAAATCTTTAGACCTTTCTCCGTTCACTGTGCGAGCTGTTCTGTAAAAGTTTGGCTTAAGCCATTAAGCTCTTAATTAAACATTACAATTAAAATTTGTGTTGCAGCTCTTCTTCTAAAGATTCCATTTGAAGGAGTTTTTTGGGGAGCCAAAACTTGTGAGGTAGCATTTCCAAACAGAAGTGGGCTTGCTTTTGATTTCCAGAGTTTCTCCTTAATCAAAAGTATTTCAGGAGAGGAAGAGAAGAGGAGAAAGAGAAAAACACAAAACATTTCGATACTTTGCTCACTGAAATAAAGTTGAGGAATTAAATGGGATACTTGCTATTTCTGGAGGAGTGAGAGAGGAAAGAATGACGTTAAATAGTAAAAATAACGCTTGTCTTTCTGTCTGAATGGTTTTAGCTCTGGAAGTCATACATCAAACCTGATTTGAAAAGTACACTAGCCCGATTGGTTATTGTCTGAAGCAGAATCGCCCAGCTGGGATTGTGCTTCAAACCACGACTGTGTTTTTTTTTCCCCCCAGCATTCGCTTACTCGTTTTGCTTCTCCCATGGAGAAGGATGAATTTAATTATCTGGTGTGCATTGTGCTTTATTTCTCTGAGAGAATACCTGTACAACGCAAACTTTCAAAGGACGGTATGGATCTTCTTAAGATATGCAACCAGGGGTGTTGGGGTAGAGATAGGAGACCTTTACTGTGGTGTGTGAGATGAATGAAGGGTTGTGTTGTATTTTGAGAAGCTTTCCTATATCTCTATGAAAATAACTTGTGAGCAAAGGCCTGAGAAGCAAAAGAATGAGAAAGTTAGGCATAGGTTTTGATGACTCTAATGAAATTGAAACCTCAGGTCACAACTGTAATCCATTCCAGGACTATGGTTGTAACCTGATTTGGTCCTGGCTGGAAGCACGACCATCTACACATGCACGGACCAAAAAACCCCCCAAAATGGCGCCAGAGGTGAAATTGCTGTGGTGATTTTTGAGTTTGCTTGGCTGCCATCTGAAGATCTGTTCATGACCAGAAACAAAACAGAAGCAAAAATTCTGGTCATCACCTGATTTGGTCATGAACAGATGTGTTCGTGACCACTGTATTTGGGTGTATATAGAAATAACAATAGCACTTAGACTTATATATCACTTTACAGTGCTTGTACAGCCCTCTCTAAACTGTTGACAGAGTCAGCCTATTGTCCCCAACAGTTTTGGGTCTTCATTTTACCGATCTTGGAAGGATGGAAGGCTGAGTCAATCTTGAGCTGGTCAGGATCGAACTCCTGACAGTGAGCAGAGTCAGCCTGCAATACTGCATTCTCACCACTGAACCACCATGGTTCTTATGTGTGTGTGTGTGTGTGTGTGTGTGTGTATGAATGTATGGTGTTCAGCTTTGTTCGGGTATTTTCCCACATCATTATAGCACAACTATAATGACGTGGGAAAATCCCTGAACAAAGCTGAATACCGAACACGAAAACTTAAGAAAACATATGTGTGTGTGTGTGTGTGTGTGTGTTTCATTAGAATAATCTAAAGATCAAGCTAATTCACAAAAAACCCAAGTAGTGTATTCAAAAATAATAAAGCTTTATCTTTACTAATAGTATTTTAATGGTGATGATTCTATCCTATTGTTTCAGTGCCGACATCCACCTCTGCCAACACAGAGGCTCTTCCATGGGAAAACTTCAATCCCTGTACACATATGGAAGGTGCCCATGTTAGACAAGACTGGCATTCATTTGTCAATTAGTTTATGAAGGAGAAATTTGATGTCCATCCATTGCCTCCTCCTGCCAAAAGTGAAAGTATTCTGAGTGCAATTCCACCGAGTACTTTAAAACCCTTTTGTGAATGAACATTATTCCAGAATGAAAAGTCTAATTATACTTCTCATTTCCATGATGAACTTAACAATTTTTGGAACTGGAAGAATGTACTATAGGAAAGCTAAAAGAAATTAGCATAATGTTAAGCCTAATTGCCTAAATTTGAGTGGGAGGAAGAGTGGGTGGCATTCAAATCTTGAAACATTGCAAAGTGTCTTCAACATGGAGGCAAAAATTGTCCCAGGTGTTCCCAACCATCAAAGAGTCTTTTTAAAAGTTCATTTTTGGACTACTGTACAGTATGCTGCTTTTTATCGTTGCTTATGAGAGTTAACTCCTCCTCTTGCTTCAGCCTAGTTAAAATTATTACAACTTTTAATGCATTGCATTTGGAAGGCAGATTTCCCTTGGTTAAACATTTTGGAATTTGTGTCCTTTTTAATTGCCCAGAATTCATGACATTAGTGTGGAAAAGCAATAAACATACACAAGAATAAAAAACGCATTTAGACACCCAAAGCAAAATCAATGGCATATTATTTTTTCTTTATTGTTCCTCGTGGGACACAGATTGGGGTATTTATTTATACCAAGAACTGCAAGAACACAAATGCCACGCTTGGGATGATGATAATTGGGGGTGTGGAAAATAGAAAAACAACCATTGCCACCACAACCCTGCATTGCCCCGTTTCTCTGTTTTGCAATAAAATATAATCATGTTTAATTCTAAATCCTCACAATGCCAAGGACAAAATTGAGGGTCAAGCAGAGTCATCAGAAGGACTGGAATGCAGCAAAGAAACGTTCAGGAGAGGAGAGGGCTAGCTGGTTTTGGACAAAGCATCTTTGTAATCAAGGAGGAGGAAGGACTGAAATCACAAAGACAAAGGTTTCCGTTGCTTTATTCTTTTCTATTGCAAAAAAAAATATAAAAATCCTTCCAAGGCTTTGCAAACAAAGGCTGATTTGCTTCTGAAATAATTAGCCACGGGGAAGTATTTCTGCTGGCCTCCTCGGATTTTCAATGGCTGAACAAAGGGGAATTCCCAGCAGATGCTAGAGATTTTTCAGAAAAGAGGCTGGCTGGCAGCTGCATGCCAGAGAGTCACTAACCTGGGAGATGGTCTGCTTTTAGTTCAAGAGGGCAACCTGGCGTGATGCTAGTCTACCCAACAGCAAGGGGTGGATCCTTGGAAACATTAATTCATGTTGGTGAGTGAAAGAATCAGCAGGTCAAGCCTCCGGGGCTGTTGAGGGACAGCTACAGAATGGAGCACATGGCAGGATGCTTGCTGGGCATTGTCTGGAAGAAGGTGATTGGATTGGCCAAGCAGGAGTGTTGAGTCTGGAATACAGTTAAATCCTTTTGCAATACAGACCCTAGGATGCTACCAATAAAGGAGAACATTGGTAGTTTGGGATTGAGATGAGGTTGAAATCCTTGCTGCTTGTCTGAGCTTGGTTGTTTTCTTGCAGATGTTTCATGACTCAAAGTAGGTAACAATACCTTCATCAACAACAACTACAACATTAGGACTGATGATATTGCTGTCATCAGCTGACCTGACTGAAGCCCCCTTGGAAGCTTTGGTGTTGCCACACTGGAGCTGAGGGATTTTAGATAGCTGGAATTTTGTAGCCAAAGCAAAATGCTTTCTCTTGGGAACCAAGGTCATTCCCACACCTGGTCAGAGGAAGGCAGAGTGATGTCACCAGGCAACAAGACAGCATTGTGATTGGACCATGTGACTGATCATTTTGAGAAAAGTGACACACTTTTACTTTTAATTAGGTGAAAATCTCAGGCACCTCCAGAGTTGGCCTTCACCAGATCTGTGCCAATATATATCCAATAAATCTATTTGTTGAGGAATATATCTGCCTTGGAGTTTTGTTTTCTTTGGGTCTATTACTTGGAACAGAAATCTCCAAACTTGGCAACTTTAAGACTTAAGTCCACAAGTCTTAAAGTTGCCAAGTTTGGGGACTCCTGACTTGGACCTCTGACAGTTGCCTAGCTTGGGTCATGAAACATCTGCAAAAAACAACCAACCAACCAAGCTCAGAGAGCAGCAAGGACCCCTCATTAGGATGCTAATTTGGGCAGGTGGGAAGATGGTATTAGTCCACCAAGCTTCACAATGTCACTAAGAGCCCTGAGGCCTACACTCACTACCCAACTCTCTAAGCTTGGCTAATTTTAGAGGGAGGCAGGGTTGAGTGTGACTTAGTACACTGTAGGAACACAGAGAGGTTCTTTGTTTTAGTTTATTTTTTATTTAAACCAGTGCTTCTCAACCTTTGCATGTTTAAGTTGGGCAAACTTCAGCTCCCAGTGGCTCAATTCCCTCACGCTGGCTAGGGGCATTCTGGGACTTGAAGTCCACCAGCTTAAATTTGCAGAGGTTGAAAAACACTGATTTTAAACTATACCCTACATTGGGCACCATAAATCAGAATGGCTGTATATTAGCATCCACCATCTAAGACAATCCGCCTTTGAATACTGATAGCAAGCAAACACATACAGAAGAATGTTATTATACCCTTGTGCTCTTCTCAAAGCAGCTAATTGGCCTCTGTGGGAATTTTACAGTTTTTATACTGCTGATGGGACTTACCAGGCTACATTTTTTTTCTTGTTAAGTTTAACAGTTTTAGTTTATGCGGTTTATTGTTTGTATTATGCTGTTATCTTGCACTCGATCGTAAACTGTTTTCCCTTCCTGTAAGAAAAATTAAGAGATAGAGAGGGAAAATAAATATAGATTTATGCCCCCTGAAGCCAGTCCCCTGTTCACTCTCTTATCTAGAAGATAAAATATGCAAAGATCAATCAATAAAAATTATAGTATCAAGTCAACTCCTCCCTTCCCAAAAAAAGATCAACTTCCCCATGGTATGATTTGTGGTATTTTGAAAGCATTTTTAATTTTCTTCCCACAATGTTGTATCTTGGGCTGTTTTAAGAATAGATGGGGGGAATAGTTTAGTCCAGGGATGGACTTCAACTCCCAGAATTCCTGAGCCAGCAGAAAGTCCACAGATTATAAGAATGTCATAGTTGCCCGCCGCAAGTCTAGCCTTTCTTTTCCTTGACCCTTGCTCTCCACCAGATTTCCTTGTTTTCCATCAGATCACCATTAAATGGAGCTGGGCTTCAACACCATTACAGATAATCAGAGATGGAAGGGACCTTGTAGGTCATCTAGTCCAACTTCCCACCCAAGTGGGAGACCCTACACCATTTCTGACAGATGGCAGTCCAGTCTCTTTTTGAAAGGCTCCAGTGGTGAAGCTCCCACAACTTCTGAGGGCAACTTCTGTTCCATCCGTTGATTGTTCCCACTGTCAGAAAGTTTCTCCTTATTTCCAGGTTGAATCTCTCCTTGTTCAGTTTCCATCCATTGTTCCTTGTCTGGCCTTCGGGTGCTTTGGAAAATAGCTTGACCCCTTCCTCCTCTCTGTGGCAGCCCCTCAAATATTGGAAGACTGCTTCCTGTCTTCCCTGGTGCTTCTCTTCCCTAAACTAGCCATGCCCAGTTCCTGTAAAGCTTCATCATATGTTTTAGTCTCCAGTCCCCTAATCTTCCTGGTTGCTCTTCTCTGTACTTCTTCTAGAGTCTCAACTTCTTTTTTATCGTGTGGTGACCAAAACTGCATGCAGTAGAGGACTCCATAATATAAGTTTGTATAACAGTAGTACTTTTGAGGACCTGAGATGGAAATCCATGATAAAACAGTAAGAGAGTTGGAAAGGGCCTTGGAGGTATTCTAGTCCAATTGCAATTATAGCAATAGCACTTAGACTTATATACCCCTTCACAGTGCTTTTACAGTTCTCTCTAAGCGGTTTACAGAGTCAACCAATTGCAGCCAACAATCTGGCTCCTCATTTTACAACCTTGGAAGAATGGAAGGCTGAGTCAACCTTGAGCCAGTGAGAATTGAACTGCTGGCAGTGGGCAGACTCAGCCTGCAATACTTCACTTTAACCACTGCACATTGTGGATGGATGGATGATGGATGGGTAGGCAATAGCAACAGCACTTAGACTTATATACCGCTTCACAGTGCTTTACAACCCTCTCTAAGTGGTTTACAGAATCAGCTTCTTGTCCCCAACAATCTGGCTCCTCATTTTACTGACCTCGGAAGGATTAAAGGCTGAGTCAACCTTGAGCCTATCAGGGTCAAACTCCTGGCAGTGAACCAAATTAGCCGGCAATACTGCATTCTAATTATTGTGCCACCATGGTTCCTCCTTAAGCAGGAGGCCCTACCTCATTTTTGCAGTTCACTCCAGGAACCCATTCTTACAAGAATGATAGAGGCATCAGGTCTGCAGTTAGTGAAGATTCCTATATGAAACCAGGAATCATGGAGATCAGAGCATCAAACCAGATTATTACCCACTTGCCTTCCATCGAGGACCTGTATATTGCGCGAGTCAAAAAGAGGGCTGTGAAAATATTTACAGACCCCTCACATCCCGGACATAAATTGTTCCAACTCCTTCCCTCAAAATGATGCTTTTGAGCACTGCATACCAGAACAACTAGACACAAGGACAGTTTTTTTCCCCCAAAAAGCCATCACTCTGCTAAACAAATAATTCCCTCAACACTGTCCAACTATTTACAAAGTCTGCACTACTATTACTGTTAATCTTCTCATTACTCCTTATCACCCATCCCCTCCCACTTGTGACTGTATGACTGTAACTTTTTTGCTTGTATCTTTATGATCTATATTGACTGTTTCCTAGTATGATTTGATTGCTTATTGTACTCTATGACTATCATTAAGTGTTGTACCTGATAATTCTTGACTCTTGATGAATGTATCTTTTCTTTTATGTATACTGAGAGTATTTACACCAAGACAAATTCCTTGTGTATCCAATCACACTTGGCCAATAAAGAATTCTATTCTATTCTATTCTATTCTATTCTATTCTATTACAAAACCTTCATCCCCTCCTATGATTGTGATTTAATTGTAAAAAAAAATGAATTCTATTCTAGATGAGATAACTTGTTGAAGGAACCCAGCCTTTGTTTTAGTGTGATGTGTGAGACAAACTACCATATTAAGATATCCCGTAGTTATTGGCTTGAATATCATTTGTTATTAGAACACAATACTTGCGTTCATTAACTTTATTAACTTACATTTAAGGTTTAGTGCTTGGTGGGAAGCAGTCAGTTCTGAGCAACTATGATCATACGTAAGCATAACTTGATTTGTCCCTTCTGTAATTAAAGAAGAAAAAGATCCCAATTAAAGGGTAGAATTTTCATGCAGCATTGAGCCGTGCTAGTATTAAAAATTAATCAGTAGTTTATCAGAAACAGAGAAAACAGAGTACAACAGATAAGTGTTGTGCCAAATCTCCCTGTTGGACCAGGAACATATTTAGTCAGACAAATACGAGGACTTGAAACGATCAATGTGCGATAGCATACACACAATAAAAATTAATGCTGCCTATTGACTTATGTCATTTTTGGAAAGTGCCAGATATAATTGGCTCTGCAAACTCACCCATTACATTCAAATGTGGTGTTTTTGTTATTTTCCTCGAACTATTTCTGAGCAATAACATCAAAATCGGTGACCAGCAGGAATCTTGAAGACATTTGTATAATTCAGAAAATAACTAGGGGATGGAAGTGTATTATCGTCCTTTGAAGAATGGCCAGATCCAGATTCCCATAAAAGAATGAGATCAAATTATAATAATTCAATCAGAACAAGGAAGAAAGTGAAGAGAGTCCACAATTTTGTTGATTTTATAGGCTGGGACACATATCTGTGTGTCTAATTGAAGAGAGTATTTGTAGCTTAAGGTTGAACTGTGGGGAACATGGGATTATTTGCTAAAGATGTCACCTTCAGCCATGATGGCGCAGTGGTTATTCCAGGCTACTTCTGCTGACTGCCGGCTGACTGCTATTTGGCAGTTCAAATCCCACCTGGCTCAAGGTTGACTCAGCCTTCCATCCTTTCGAGATGGGTAAAATGAGGACCCAGATTGTTGGGGGCAATATGCTGACTCTATAAACCACTTAGAGAGGACTGTAAAGTAAAACAGTCTAAGTGTTGTTGCTATTGCTCGTTGGATTATGAAACATCTGCAACAAAACAACCAAGCTCAGAGAGCACCAAGGATCCCACAGTCTGCTTTTCTGCATCTGATTTGGACCATGTGTCCTATAGGCAAACTATCTTCAGTCTTCATGGCAAGGGAACAACAGGGCTGCATGTTAGACCAGGGAGTTTTAAAAAAAAAAAAAAAAATCTCGAAGAAGACAGATTGCCCAGAAAATGACATACTATGAATGCCGAGTCATCTAGAGATGAGTTAGGTTTGCAGGATAATTTCCTGACTTAAAAATGTATAAATATCCCCCAAAAGCCAGACTGAAGGCTTTCAGGAAACATCAACAGCTATCAAGAATGAACTTCTAATGTAATTTCAGTCATGTTTCCTCTTTCCATGGAATGGATTACAACTCAGGTGTCACCTTTGGAAAGATACATGACGAGAGAGCCACTGACAGAATTGAATGGATGAGTTCAAAATACTATTTGTGGAGCCCTTCAAATATAGACAGTTCGGATGAGCCGTCTGCAATTTTACCCACCTTCTCATTTCTTCTGTGCAGAGGTGGTATTCAGCAGGTTCTGACCAGTTCTGGAGAACCGGTAATGGAAATTTTGAGTAGTTCAGAGAACCGGCAAATACCGCCTCTGACTGGCCCCGCCCACATCTATTCTCTGCCTCCCATTGAGTCCCAGCTGATCGGCTAGGTCTCCTTTGGTTGCCCTAAACAGGAGAACAGAGCTGGAAAGCAGGTTAGTGGGGTGGGGAGGGAATGGGGATTTTGCAGTATCCTTCTCCCAGGAGTGGGGAAGGAATGAGGATTTTGCAGTATCCTTCCCCTGCCATGCCCACCAAGCCACGCCCACAGAACCGGTAGTAAATTTTTTGGAATCCCATCACTGCTTCTGTGGTCACGTTTTCCCCTTAAGTTTTTATTTCATTTTCCATTCCGTTATCTTCCAAAGAAATTGCATGCCAACTGCATTTGTGCCTGGCATTTTTTCAGCTGTAGAGAACCTGTAGGAAGAAGGGCAAGGATAGGATGGCACCTCTGGTAGATTTAAAGCTATTCAAGACACTGTCCTATCAGGCCCTACTCTAGCATTCCAAGAAGGAACATTTGCAACCCAAGACTGAGCATTATGGACCAAGAGAATTCTTGAGAGAAAGGCCACCCTATTTGCGAGTGGCTATTTGGAACGATTTGGTTGCTTCTAGTTTTATCTGCCTGGCTTCCTTGGAAATACATATTTAGCCCCTGTAGTCAATTCACCCATGATTTAAAAAGTTATCCCAGCTGTCTTGGGGGTTGTGCAAAATCTGCATAGTTGAATGGAGCACTAGATTAAAAAAAACAACAACCCTCAGCATATCGGAAAAGCCATTTACTCTCATTGAGAAATACAAACATTTCATAAGGATGAGCATGGAAGAGCATTTTCAGTGTATTGATTCCACGTTCTGGACAGTTGAAAATGTACCAAAGAGGCTGAACACTGCAAGCCATTAGGACATGAGTCTTCGGGGGTTTATTGATTAGGTGCAGTAACACTGAACAAGGCAAATCAATAGCGAGGACAGATTATACTTTGGGCTGTCATCACTCAGTTGTACAAATAATATCCCTACATCAGCAGAGTTATTGGAACAGATTAGCAGGGATTGTCTAGGGAATGGTTTTCTGAAAACCCTCTCTTGCTTCCTGCCACTGTTTGGTGAAGTGAAGGACTTCTACTGGTGGCTTGCCATTGCAGCTCATAAGAGGGCTATCAAATAGCAGTATAGCACTTAGACTTGTACAGTGCTTTATGGCCTTCTCTCTAAATCAGTAAAATGAGGACCCAGATTGTTGGGGGCAATAGGCTGACTCTGTAAGTCGCTTAGAGAGGGCTGTAAAGCAGTACATAAGTCTCGGTGCTACTGCTAAATATCAACCATCAGTTAAATTCTTTTGCAATTGGACCCTAGGATGCTACCAATAAAGGAGAACATTGGTAGCTCAGGGTTGAGGTGAGGTTGAAATCCTTGGTACTGTCTGAGCTTGGTTGTTTTCTTGCAAATGTTTCATGACCCAAAGTAGGTAACAACATCTTCATCAACAACAACATTAGCACTGATGATGTTGCTGTCAACCCGATATATATCTTCTATGTACAATATCTGTCATTGCCTATCTGTCTCTGTCTAGCTATTTATATTCTGTCTGACTGTCTGACTGTCTGACTGTCTGACTGTCCATCCATCCATCCATCCATCCATCCATCCATCCAGCCAGCCAGCCAGCCAGCCAGCCAGCCAGCCAGCCAGCCAGCCATCTATCTATCTCAAGAGCTCTGGTGCAGTGGTTAGAATGCAGTATTGCAGGCTGATTCTGCCTAGCTCCAGGTTGACTCAGCCTTCCATCCTTTTGAGGTAGGTAAAATGAGGACCCAGATTATTGAGGGCAATGTGATGACTCTGTGAACTGCTCAGAGAGGGCTGGAAAGCACTGTGTGTCAAATAAAAAGAATAAACCAATTTACCTTTTCCGAGATGCTAGAGACTTTTGATTTGAATGAGGGTGGATTTGTTGGAGCGCTCACACTGTGAAGCGGTATATAAGTCGAAGTGCTATTTCTACTAAGAACTGTGGTGATCCACTTAACAACCGTGACCAGAAAGGTCATAAAATGGGGCCAAACCCACTTAACAATTGTCTTGCTTTGGCAACAGACATTTTGGACTCAGTGGTGTTCGTTGAGTCAAGGACTCCCTGTATATTCAGGATGTGGTGAAACAAATGGGCTCCATTCACATGCTTGATAATCTGATAATTAAGTGTTTGATATTTGATTAGCATGTGCGTTCAGACCCGGGGGCTCATTGGCACGTCACCGTTTAAATGCGACTCCTCGTTTTCTTCACAAATAAATGGCACCAGCAGGACTTTGGTGTCACTTCAAGGGGCTTCTCTCAACAATGCTTGACTGACTCTTGCCGTCACGAAAAGCTGTGCATAATTACCATGGCTGACATCTTGGTGACTCTGAACAGATTTCACCCAACAACGAGGAAGGCGGTTTCATTAAGAAAGACACCTGGCCTGCACAACTCTGAACTTTAACGGGGGTGGAAAAGGAGGAAAAAAAAAACCCATGCTTATATACAGATACAAAAACAAAGGCCCCTTGATTTCATGATGAATTTGAAAGCACGTCGAAATGCTGGGTTATTTGCTGAGGGCTTCGCTGTCAATCAAACGTGGAGGTAGGCAGAAAATGAAAAAAACAGGCTCCCCAAAAGCAAAGATTTTTGCTAATAGAAATTTATGTCCCTGCAATGTGGTGGCATTTGATTTAGAAAGCAGGTGGATGGGGAAAAAAGCCTGAAGCGGTAGAGATGCCTTCAATAGTTTACAACTACAGTCTCAACACTGTCTGAATGCTGGAGATATTATGGGATGGGTGCAGTCATGCTTTGACCTGTTCTTGATCAGGAAAAAAAAGTATCACTTTTTTGTAAAAGCAAAATTCCAATTAGTGGACTGTGCAAGATGCAGTTAAGTCCAACGATATTCAGTTGGCATGGGAGCCATTCCATGGCCATCTTGAAATTTCAGTATCTTTAGAACAGATCAATTTAAACCAGGGTTCATTCGAAACCGATGTTTTTTTTTTTTTTAAATCATAATTTGTTTAGGCTTTCATACTGGGCTAAAGCCTTGGTGGATGGGTTTACCCACTGGCTGAAGCCAAAGCCAAACAACCTTTGGCTTTAACCGACTTTACTGTGGTTTGAAATGATGTAAGCATTGACACCAGAACAAACGGGCCACAGTTTCCATGCTGCCCTGAGAAGAAGTTGGTTTCACAGGGTGAACACCTGCCCTCTGCCCATAGATCAGGGGACCTGCCCAAAAGAATGCCCCCTGGATGATGGGAAAACCATCTGAAGCCATCCTGGGTGAGTTATGTGGCCATATAACATTTATAAACAAACAAACAAACATTCCATGTTTCACCATGAAAGGGACGCAAGAACTCTATGTATTGGTATGGTATGAGAAGGGAAGGGAAGAGAAGGAAAGTGAGAGAAGGGAGAGACAAAAGAAAGAAAAATAATGGAAAAAGGGGAAGGAAGGAAGAAGAAAGGAAGGGAAGGGAAGGGAAGAAGGCAGGCATCTCTGCCGCCTTAAGGGAGGCAAGAATTCTATGGATTGGGATGGGATGGGATGGGATGGGATGGGATGGGATGGGATGGGATGGGATAGGAAGGAAGGAAGGAAGGAAGGAAGGAAGGAAGGAAGGAAGGAAGGAAGGAAGGAAGGAAGGAGAGGAGGGAGGGAGGAAAAGGAAGGGAGGGAGGGGAGGAAGGGAGAAGGACGAGGAGGAGGAGGAGGAAGGAAGGAAGGAAGAGGAAGGAGGAAAAAAAGGAAGGAAGGGAATGGAGACAGGAAGAAAGAAAACGGGAAAGGGAAGGGAAGGGAAAGGCAGGCAGTCAGGAAAGAAGGAAGGGAGGAAGGAAGGAAGGAGTGGGAATGGGGAAGTGGAAGGAAAGAAATATCCAGCAAAAGGGTTCCACAGTCTTTGGGCAATTATGACTACAAGTGCATTACCTTGCAACATTTTCTTATAGATCCCACTTGGGCATTTTACTTCCCCTCCCTTCTTTTTCTTTCCTTGCTCCGATCAGATTTAACAGAGTTATGGCTCTTTGAAATTATTTACATTATATATAAAAAAGAAACATTTTACAAATTCCCCACCAGTGAGCTCATTAGTATAAATGATGGGCCACGAGTTCAGATTTCAAGTCAGCAGGTTTTGTTTTTTTTTTAATCTCTCTCTCCCCCTCTGCCCCCCATTCCCCAAAGTTATCACCAGCTATTTTTCACTATAATGCAGCAGCTGAAGAATATTTGATAGCAGGAAAATTGGTCTCCAGAGGAGGGGCTCAGGAAGAAAGAAAAAAAAAAAAGATTTCAGAGAAGGGATTTGAGATCCTCTGCCAGATGCAAAGGTTCGTTCTTCGATATAATCAAAATTAACACACATCCATTGTCTTTTGTAAATTAGAAATGCTCGCAGTGGTTATCCTTTGGACTGAATTGGTCTGCAACTCCCAGTCTAAAGATTTAAAGTGGGAATATGAATCATCTCGTGGATCTTGTATTTCCCCAAATTTTGCATGTTGCTTTTATTTTCTTCACACCTTCCATTGCTCATCCTATTCTCACCATATCTGCAAAAGCTTTCCACTTGCCTTGCCTTTCCTTCCCCTCCTTTCCTTCCTTCCTGCCTTCCTTCCTTCCCTCCCTCCATCCTCTTCTTTCTTCCTTCATCCATCCCTTCCATTCCTCCCTCCCTCCCTCCTTTCTTCCTTCTTCCCTCCCTCCCTCACTCCTTCCCTCCATCTCATCCCATGCCATCCCATTCTTGGTGAGACATGATTCTGTGGAATATTTATTTGTTTGTTTGTTTCTGGCCATGGCTAGCGGAGAACTACAAACATGCACCGACTCCAAATAGTTAAGTTTCTGCCTGTAATTGTAGCCCACAGTAGAGGTGGCAACCCTGGAAAACTGATATCTGGAAGCCTTTGGAAAGCAAGCCAAAGAGACAGGCAGAGATATAAAGCCAGACCACAATTTGAAGGGTCTATTAGAAAATGCAGACTGTACAATTGTAGTTCTGTAAAATCGATGCCAGTAGATATGACAGTCAATATTATCAAGGAGATGAAAATTCTAGGCTGTGTCATCAGCATACAAATTAGTATGTGTGTGTGTGAGAGAGAGAGAGAGAGGGAGGGAGAGAGATACTTATGCTTATGGTCCCCAACTATATTGCTTGACATTCATTTAATCCTGCAAAGAGATGCTGCGGGTATCAACCCGATTTATTCTTGCATTTTCAACTAAGCAAGATGATCAAGGAGACAAAATCATGCAAGTGACAAGTAATAAGCAAATAAAAACAACAACAACTCACAGTTAAAACATCATTAAAAATAAGCCAAACGGCCCCAAAGCCAATTCCATAAAAATGGTTTTTCAAAAAGCATATAACTGGATCCCATCCCAATGTACCTGTCCACAAACAGCAACATGTACCATCTGTATAATAAGCACAACAAAAACTTGTATGGTTGTATTTGGTACTTGGAAATATTGCAACTCAAAGTGCATGTCCCAATTCCAAAAAACCTTGATTCTTTTCCTGCTTTAAAACAACCCAACATAATTTCAGGGGCAGGAAGTCTTCTGTATTTGGTGAAAAAAAAAAAAAGAACATCTTTTTGTTGACATTTGACACTTCATTAACTTTTAATTTACACTGAATGGGCCAGGAGAAAAATGACAGACTTTTAAAGGAAACACATCAGTGTTTTAGAAGGACAGATGTTCTGTTCCCTGTTGCCATCCTTTGTTCTAAAGGACTTTCAGGTCCATTTTTTTAGAGATGTAATTGCAAATTTCATTCAGTTGCATAAGGAGCAATCGCAAATGCTGCTGATATTTTGCAGATCAAAACCTGAATAATTATATCTTCAAATATTTATTCAGGGAGATATACAAAGCTGCATGGGTTCATTAATTCATCTGTGAAATAAATCAATTAATGGCTTTCATTGAAGAATTTAAACAACACATGCTACATAATTAAGCAAGCCACAAGCTTTTTATAGAAGGGCTGCAACCTGCTTAATTTTGATTAATCATATGAACTCTGGTTAAGTAATCAATTAATCTCTATTGAGTTAAACTAGCACCAACCTTCACATGGGTAAAAACAAAACAGTTTCTTCCCAAATGATGCATGTATGTGCTGTTTTATCTTTTTTTAATAGTTGTCTTGAACGCTGTCTGAGATTACTAACTACAAACAACTAAATTTTGTCCTTTGGCTAAAATATGCACAACCATATTGATTAATTAGGAAGGCTCCCTTTTCAATTGAAGGATTTCCAAACACAGTTTGCAAGCACCCAATGCGGAGTTTTATTAGAAAGGAATTCTGCAAAGTTGTGGTCCATGGGATCTCGAGATGATTAAGTTAGGGACAACTGATCTAACTGGTAAATCTACACAGGATCTGATTTGCAGATCCCAGATTCAAAGTCTTTCAAAATAGATACATGAAGAAACTGTTTCAGAACCAGATTGGCTTCCACTAATCTGAAAAACATCAACCCAATGCTAAAACAGAGGGGCCCAAAATTTAACCCAGGACCAGTTGAACTAACTTAATCTTCATTTGGATCGTACCTGAATATCATGCTAAACCACCCTTGTACTTTATTTCTGTCTAACTGGATCTTTTAAAAGTTAAGATTGGCATTACATTTAAAAGACTGTGTATAACACCTGGATTTTTATAAATGCATATGTCAGCCACTGTCAAATGCCTCTAATAAATGCTTAACATTCAGATTGTGTGATGATAAAACACAACTAGCAATAATGAATACGTTATTGTAGGTTTGCAACTGAACTCAGAAGTTAACGTTTGGGGCCAAAGCCCCACCGTGGTGCATTTAAAAGCAGAAGACACAGAGAGGAGGCTTGTCATGGCGCTAAGCAAACATCTCCCCTATTTCTTCTCTGCCTCCTAAATTGACCTCAGAGGTAGGCTTACTTCTAAGGCAAACATAATCTACCGAGGGATGTTTCTTAAGGCTGAGGTAAATATTGGGAAAAATTCTCCATTCTCCTCTTCATCTTAAATGAACGCCAGGACTTACAAGCCAGCTTCCTGAGATGATGGTGCTGTTCATTACAAATAAATGAAAGCAGTGTTGGAGGACAAAAAAAAAATGTTGAGATTCTAGAAAAACTCTCAGAGAAGTCCCGGAAAGTGCAGAAAAGAGCAACAAAGATGATTAGGGGGCTGGAGGCTAAAACATATGAAGAATGGTTGCAAGAATTGGGTTTAGTTTGATGAAAAGGACTGCGGTGACTTGATATCTGATGTTCCAATATCTAAGGGGCTACCATAAAAAGAGGGAGTCAAGCTATTCTCCAAAGCACCAGAAGGCAGGACAAGAAATAATAAATGGAAACTAATCAAGGAGAGAAGCAACTTAGGACTAAAGAGAAATTTCCTTGACAATGAGAACAATTAAACCAGTGGAACAGCTCATCTTCCGAAGTTGTGGGTGCTCCATCATTGGAGGCCTTTAAGATGAGACTGGCCACCACTTGTCTGGAATGGGGTAGGGTTCCTTGTCTGAGGAGTGAGTTGGACTAGAAGACCTCCAAGGTCCCTTCCAACTCTGTTATTTTGTTATTCGGTAAAGACATCCATTATTTAATTCTGGGATGTTCTTGATCTGTGGCTGCTTTCCATGCCGAACACAAAATATTCTCTTTCTTATATGTCCTTCCAAATTATGGTGCAAGGACACTAGACATAAGGAAATTGATACCAGAAGTTATCAATTTCAGAAGTATTATGTCAAACCAGGAAAACACATCTCCAAAGCCTTGTGAAGTGCCTGGAGCTTATCAGAAATCATAATCAATTCTTATTTTTATTTTTTTAAGTAGGACAGAACAATGAAGGAGACACTCCCACTCAAATATTAAATATTTCACAAAGTTAAAACAATTTGCTCTCCACCAGGTAATTAATGAAATGTAATTTAGGATACAATAGGTAATTGGGTTTATTTTTCATTATATCTTTTTCAATGCAAGCTAAGGGATTGAGCAGAAGGACAATAGAAATGGAAGGCAGTTTTACCCAAATTGTTTTTCCAATATGAAATAGAGGGGGCACTTATACCATGTGTGTTTCTAGCTAGTGTAGGGAAGTTGAGAAGCTTAAATATATAGACATATTTAATATAGCTGCTTTATTGATCAGCTAGTTACAAGGTAGACAACTCTTCTTTAATTGACAGCTCTAGCAAGCACCATATCATATAACATAATTTACTTGTGTCTGTTAGACAGCAGCATTAGCCAAGATTGTGTTGCAAACTATCAGCAGGGCAATTGTCAACTAAGGAGGTGTGAAGCACGAAAAATTCAATTTACTTTAACCATGTTATTACTGTCCTACAGGTTTTTTTTTTTATTGAGGAACAATAAAGGAATCTGCTTAGAATTGTAGTGTGTCTTTCTTGGATTTGGCCCAACAGAAATTAAAATTAGATTTTTAGAATCTATGAAAACAATGAATCTCCTACTGGACCAAGTAGAATTCCTAGCTACAAGGCACACAGTGCTGCCTTTTTTATTTTCCACCATAAAGGTTTGATTACCAGCACTGAAATCCTGCAGGTAGGCAAAATGTGGTCTCCAAAATTGAAAACTGAGCGCTGAAACTGAAAGACCCTGGCATGGCTCAGGAAATGTAATTTGGTTCATCAGTAAAATGAAAACTGAACCAAGTCTAGAATATAAGTTGCCTTATACAAGTCAAATAGCTGTGCGTTATTTGCATGAGTTGGCACTAACTTTGCAGGGTTTAGAGGGTTTTTTTTAGATATGCCAAGGTTGAAATCTAAAACCACATTTTGGTCTTCCAATGAGCTACAGTGAGCCCTTCCTTGTTACAGAAGTGGATGGAGAATGAAACATGGGACCTTACTACAAAATGTCTGTTGAAGAAATCAATTTTGTACTCAAAGGTTCATTGGATTTTTCAAGCTCTTTAATGTTTGTCCAAGAGAAGTAAATCAAGAACTGTTCTCCAAAATCGAGCATAGGTTGTGACAGAACAGAACACTTAGCAATGTGACATTTGCAGTTTAGGAATGTGGCACCAGCTAAGTTCAATTAGAAGCTGTTGAGTTGTGTTGGGCACAATTTAATCTGGATTCCTGCCCTGAGCAGAAAGAAATGGACTCAATGGCACAAATTAGCTCTTCTGACTCTAGAATTCTCTGCAGATAATAGAGATTTTAACTAGACTTTGGGATGGTCACTGTCTTATGCAGTGCAACATTCGGTGGAAATATCATCATTCTACCGCATTGAAAATGGACTTTTGAAAAAGAGAAGAGATATGGAAAAAAAAATCAAACAAGGGGGCCCATTTAGACTTAACTGTAGCTTCTAAAGCTGTGTAGAAAATGATGAAATCCACCACTTTACATGCATCGTAATGTATCCCTAAAACAAGTTGAAGCAAGCTATGTAACTAACATCATACATGTAAGTTTGAGCCTCAGACTACGGTTGCATTGCTGTGAAGTCATGCCATTTTATCCCAAGGTCACGAGAACTTACGAAAGCTTTGCGGATTGAGGTTTCAAAAATAAATAAATAAATAAATAATCCCCGCTCAGATTTTTTTATGTTTTCATTTTGTAAACAAAACCGCCAATATGGCGAGATTGGAAAAGATTACATGGCTGTGACAGTTTAATTTCAGCCACACGATGAATCCATTTTCTCTTTCTGACACCAGGTTGCAATTTTGTGCCATCCAATTCAAAATCAGTGCAGGCAATAACCTATCTATAGAAAGCCTTTTTTTTTTTTTTTTGAGCCTAGGCAGTACTATAAATATGTTCCCGACGGGTGCAAGCAGTTAAGAGAAAAATCCCCCAAGGAATAGAAGTGATCTGAATGAGGAAGGTACTGCTCTCTAAAATGTTTGCAGCCTGAGAAAATCTTAATAGCTTTTAAATCTACTTCACTTGAAGAAGCTTTAGATAAACATCCTAACCAGGAATAGGGGAAATAGACTTAATGGAGTCCCAATAAAGAGTAGACATCTCTCTGCTGTCTAAGGAAAAGAAGGACTAGGGGTGACATGCTAGCGATGTTCCTCAAGGGGCTGCCACAAAGAAGAGACAGTCAAGCTATTATCCAAAGCACCTGAAGGCAGGACAAGAAACAATGGATGGAAACTCATCAAGGAGAGAAGTAGCTTAGAACTAAGAATAAATTTCCTGACAGTGAGAACAATTAATCAGTGGAACGACATCTCCAGAAGTTGTGGGTGCTCCAACACTGGAGGGTTTTAAGAAGAGTTTGGAGCACCATTTGTCTGTTTGAGCAGGGGGTTGGATTATAGGACCTCCAAGGTCCCCTCCCAACTCTGTGCAGTGGTGGCGTCCAGCAGGTTCTGACCAGTTCTGCAGAACCAGTCGCGGAAATTTGGAGTAGTTTGGAGAACCGGCCAATCCCATTTCTGACTGGCCCCGCCTCCCTCTATTCTCCGACTCCTGAGTCCCAGCTGATTGGGTGGGTCTTCTTTGGTTGCCCTGCACAGGAGAACGGAGCTGGAAAGCAGGTTAGTGGGATGGGGAGGGAATAGGGTTTTGCAGTATCCTTCCCCTGCCACGCCCACCAAGCCACGCCCACAGAACCGGTAGTAAAAAAAAAAAATTGAATCCCATCACTGTCTGAGTAGATCTATTTTTATTTCACTCTCTTAATTCAAACTCCTCTGAAACACCTACATTGGGAAGCAGGCCTGCTGAATGCAAAACAGAAGCTTTTAACATCCTACGTGGATCCTGCAAGCACTCTTAGAACAATAACAGCAGCAACAACAAAAAGAGTAGTAGCCATGGATCTCTCTTTTTTTTTTTTTTCATAGTTTAGGAATCACTTGTCTGCTTAGAAAAACCCTCTGAGAGATGCTGTGGTGGGAGAGATCATTCCTGAAGAATAGAAGTGATGGTAGGGAGCAAACTTATCCAATTTGACTTTGATCAGGGGGCGTGCTTGTTAGCCATGCCCACCAACCCATTTTTTTTAAAATTTATAGAATAGAATAGAATAGAATAGAATAGAATAGATAGAGAAGGAAGGAGAATAGAATAGAATAGAGTAGAGTAGAATAGAATAGAATAGAATAGATAGAGAAGGAAGGAGAATAGAATAGAATAGAGTAGAGTAGAATAGAATAGAGTAGAGTAGAGTAGAGTAGAGTAGAGTAGAGTAGAGTAGAGTAGAGTAGAGTAGAGTAGAATAGAATAGAATAGAGAAGGAAGGAGAACAGAATAGAATAGAGTAGAGTAGAGTAGAATAGAATAGAATAGAATAGAATAGATAGAGAAGGAAGAAGAATAGAATAGAATAGAGTAGAGTAGAGTAGAATAGAGTAGAGTAGAGTAGAATAGAATAGAATAGAATAGAATAGAATAGATAGAGAAGGAAGGAGAATAGAATAGAATAGAGTAGAGTAGAATAGAATAGAGTAGAGTAGAGTAGAGTAGAGTAGAGTAGAGTAGAGTAGAGTAGAGTAGAGTAGAATAGAATAGAGAAGGAAGGAGAACAGAATAGAATAGAATAGAGTAGAGTAGAATAGAATAGAATAGAATAGATAGAGAAGGAAGGAGAATAGAATAGAATAGAGTAGAGTAGAATAGAATAGAGTAGAGTAGAGTAGAGTAGAGTAGAGTAGAGTAGAGTAGAGTAGAATAGAATAGAATAGAGAAGGAAGGAGAACAGAATAGAATAGAGTAGAGTAGAGTAGAATAGAATAGAATAGAATAGAATAGAATAGATAGAGAAGGAAGGAGAATAGAATAGAATAGAGTAGAGTAGAGTAGAATAGAATAGAATAGGATAGAGTAGAGTAGAGTAGAGTAGAGTAGAGTAGAGTAGAGTAGAATAGAGTAGAATAGAATAGAATAGAGAAGGAAGGAGAATAGAATAGAGTAGAGTAGAGTAGAGTAGAGTAGAGTAGAGTAGAGTAGAGTAGAATAGAATAGAATAGAATAGAATAGAATAGAATAGAATAGAATAGAATAGAGAAGGAAGGAGAACAGAATAGAATAGAGTAGAGTAGAATAGAATAGAATAGAATAGAATAGAATAGAGAAGAAGGAGAATAGAATAGAGTAGAGTAGAGTAGAGTACAATAGAATAGAATAGAATAGAGAAGGAAGGAGAACAGAATAGAATAGAGTAGAGTAGAGTAGAGTAGAATAGAATAGAATAGAATAGAGAAGGAAGGAGAATAGAATAGAATAGAGTAGAGTAGAGTAGAGTAGAGTAGAATAGAATAGAATAGAATAGAATAGAATAGAATAGAATAGAATAGAATAGAGAAGGAAGGAGAACAGAATAGAATAGAGTAGAGTAGAGTAGAATAGAATAGAGAAGGAAGGAGAACAGAATAGAGTAGAGTAGAGTAGAGTAGAATAGAATAGAATAGAATAGAATAGAATAGAATAGAATAGAATAGAATAGAATAGAATAGAGAAGGAAGGAGAATAGAATAGAATAGAGTAGAGTAGAGTAGAGTAGAGTAGAGTAGAGTAGAATAGAATAGAATAGAATAGAATAGAGAAGGAAGAATAGAATAGAATAGAGAAGGAAGGAGAATAGAATAGAATAGAATATCTTTACTGTCATTGCATTCCACAAACACAATGAAATTTGAAAGCTACTCCAGCACAATGCCCCACATCACAATCATACTACTTATCGAGGGAAGGGAATATTTGTAGCTCAGGGTTGAACCATGGGGTCCTTGGTGCTCTCTGAGCTGGGTAGTTTTCTTGCAGACATTTCATCACCGAACTAAGCAACATCATCAGTGCTAGAAGGGATTAGAGTTTGATCTTCTTTTTATATGTTCATGGTGTCCATGTTCCAGAAATACAGGTAGTCTTCGACTTATGTTTGTTCAGTGACCATTCAAAGTTACAATGGTACCGAAAAAAGGGACTTACGACCATTTTTCACACTTACAACCATGGTGGCATCCCCACAGACATGTGATCAAAATTCAGACACTTGGCAACTGATTCATATTTATGACGGTTGCATCATCCTGACGGTTGCACAGTCATATTATCCCCTTTTACGACCTTTTGTGAGCAAAAGTCAACAGAGAAGCCAGATTCACTGAACAACAGTGTTGCTCACTTAACAACCACAATGATTCACTTAACAAACGTGGCCAGAAAGGTCATAAAATGGAGCAAAATTCACTTAACAGCTGTCTCGCTTAGCAATAGGAATTTGGAGCTCAACTGTGGTCATAAATCCAGGATTACCGGTATTCTACAAAAAGGATGCTAATTCTTACTATGGAGAAAATGTAGGCGAAAAATGGATGCTGATTGGAAATGCAATCTTATTTACCCAGGACTCAACTTCTTGCATATTTCGAGATTTATCCCTAGATAATTATTCCCAGGATTACACTGTGAGCCTGCAAACATCTGCACATTTATTTGGAAACTGCTGAACTGATGTTGGCTTAAAATACCTTGGTTAAATCAGTGAGATGACTCAGTAATTATGCAGCCGTCTATCTCATTTAAGGCTAGTTATCAAATACGAGATTTCCATGTCTTCGGCATCCCCAACAGGTAACCGTCTAGTTTTTGGAGCGATCATTTGCATGCGAGGCCGACGGTGGTTTAACCCACCTTCATAATTAATCTTGAATGGCAGGTGATCCTCAGGGTATAAGGCAGGGATATTTTATTTCTCTAGCCCTAGCTGTGAATATCATGAAATTGAAATGGAGAATCTTCTCCATGTCAGCTTACTTCTAAGCCATTACCCTTCTTTTGTTCATTCCTCTCCACACAGTTGGTTCTATTGCTTAACTGCTTTTAAGCTTTCCATCTCTCTCTCTCTCTCTTTCTGTGTGTCTGTGTGTGTGTGTGTGTGTGTGTTCAAATGCAATTTGCAATAGTTTTTTTTCCATTTGGCTTCATTGAAAATATCACCTGCCTTTCCTATGTGCAAACATTTGATACCTGTTTAATTTTGGAACCTCAGTCACCACACTGCCAGAGGTGTGGCTCCAATGAGTCCCTTCCTACAGTTGAACAATTGATGTCCCAAAGGTTTTTTGTTTTTTTAACTTGAAAACATTTTGCTTCTCACATCCAAGAAGTTTCCTCTGGTTCTGAAGAAGCTTCAAGAAAGAAGACAAAGACGAAGATGAAGACAAAGATGAAGAAGAGGAGGAGACGGAGGAGGAGGAAGAAGAAGAAAACCAAGAAAGTCCAATTGCCTTTTGGAAAAGTACCTTTGGGGCAACCATGAGCTGGACGATGGAGAACATCCATAGACATTCAACAGTAGATCTTGAGAGGTCAGGGGAAAAGGTCTTCGTTTTTTTTTCTACCGATGGACCCTACAACATAATATTACCATGGAACGTGGTATTGTGCTGAATATGCTTCTCCTTTCCTCTTTCTTCTCCTGGTTCTTTCCTCTTTCTGCACAAATATTTCACAGCCATTGAGCACCCATAATCCTCCTTGGGCAAGTTCTGAACTCTCCACAACTCAGGAGCCCTTATTCAAACTTAGGAAATATGGTAGGAGGCCACTAGCCATAAGGGAATTGACATTTTGAATGTGTCAGAAATTCTATGTTAAATTTGATTGCTTATTGTATCCTATGACTATTATTAAGTGTTGTACCTGATGATTCTTGACGAATGTATCTCTTCTTTTATGTACACTGAGAGCATTTACACCAAGACAAATTCCTTGTGTGTCCAATCACGCTTGGCCAACAAAGAATTCTATTCTATTGTGAAATTCCTGGAACTCATCAGAAATCATAATCAATTCTTATTTTATTATTTTTAAAAAACAAGACAGAACAATGAAGGAGATACTCCCACTCAAATATTAAATACTTCACAAAGATAAAATGCTTCTCTCTTCACCAGGAAATTAATGAAATACAATTTAGGATACAATAGGTAATTGGGTTTATTTTTCATTATATCTTTTTCAACATCCACAAGCTAAGGGATTGAGCAGAAGGACAACAGAAATGGAAGGCAGTTTTACCCAAATTGTTTTTCCAATATGAAATAGAGGGGGCATTTATACCATGTGTGTTTCTAGTTAGTGTAGGGAAGCTGAGAAGCTGAAATATGTAAATATATTTAATATAGCCGGTTTATTGATCCGCTAGTGACAAGGCAGACAACTCTTTAATTGATAGCTCCAGCAAGCACTATATCATATAACATGATTTACCTGTCTCTGTTAGACAACAGCATCAACCAAAATTGTGTTGTAAACTATCAGCAAGGCAATTGTCAACTAAGGAAGTGTGAAGCACAAAAAATGCAATCTACTTTAGCTTACTCAAACTTGGGAGTTTTCTTCGACCACTCCTATTGACTTCCTGGCATGAACAATACTCCTCATTCTCCTACCGCACAAATGAAAATGATAAAGAAATTGTAGATCTTAAACCATGGTCAGGTCTCTATTTATTTTAAGAAGGAACCTCTGGTCTCTTTTTTTACATGTACAGCTTTAGAGTCACACACCACTTTCTCATGAAAAGAAACACACCTAAACTTTCTTCTTCATGAATGGAGAGAAAAAAATTCCAGAAATTCTAGAACCAGAAAGCCCTAGTTTTCAAATAATTATTGGCTTTTTCATGTTTTTTCTCTCAGCAGCAGAGAACAAGAGATCAAAAGATGAAGTTGTTTACTTTGGAGTTTCACAATATAGAAGGATCAATTACAATGCTACTAAGTATCACTCCAAAGTAAACAAAATATACTTTGGCTGCTCCATCATGTTTGTTATAAGTAACTCTCAAAGTCTTTATACAAATTAATGTCAAGTCAAGAATGTAGAGATATGGCTATGATGACATCAAGAGACCCACGGCCCCCTTGAATATACTGATGAGTAGCAGAGTGCAAAATTGTGAATAAAGTTCAGTGTAAATGAGCTCACATTTCCAGAATTAATTTTCCTCCCCATCCTGCCCTATATTTCTGTATGATTCAATTACATTAGGGTTAAACTCAAACCTGGGTTTACTTTATAGCTCCTTCTTCTGCATTTTGATATAGGAGTAAGGATGGATAAAATTTGATTATGCAACTGGCTGGTTTTTTTTTTTTTAGGGATATTTCTGGCCATATTCAACACTCGATGGCTGAAATATCAGGTAAGGCTTCCAGGAATGTAGTAATAATACAAATCTGGCTGCAATCCTTTAAATAGCCAGTTTGAACCAAGGAACCCCTGTGTCCCTGTCCATTTTTTAAAAAAAATGCACAAGTGGCACTTGTACAATCTTTAACAATGATGTCACAATACCTGAAGTGATTGTTTTAGGAAGTTTCTAGTGATCACATCAGAGCATTCATATCTCTTGGCATCAATTCCTCAAGATTTAAGGGAGATCTCTCTCTCTCTCTCTCTCTTTGCATTATACAGAGCTGGCCTGGTTACCTCCAATGAATTATATTATCCCATCCTTCACATTCCCTTTCCCCTTCCATGATCCATTCCTATGTCAGATCAACCAGCTGGGGAAAGCAGCTGTGCCTCCCAAACTTTGGAAGCCAGGCTCAAAGAGTTGACCTCAGATCTGAACTTCAAGCTGCCTACAGGATGAAGCACCCAAAACCATGAAAGCAAAACAGGTACCCTGATCATATATTTGATTTTGGGAAGTGGGATTGACAGGCAGTCCTTGCTCTAGAGATGAGGAGAGGTTGTCCTACTCCAGCACTTCCAGAAGAGGCAAGGTTCTTAAAGGTATCCAGAACTTTGGATGGTGGCCTCTATGACTCATCCTCTCAAGGGACACCCGGCCACACACACACACTTTCTATCACACCAGATCCAAACGTGAACCTCTCAATTCCCTCCCCAGCTCAAAACTTTCAGCCCAGTCCCAGCTTCCCCCTTCTTTCTCGCTCAGCTAAGTTACTCCTTCGAACTTGCCCGTCGTCGCGGAACCTCGGAGACGGTCTCCCCCTTCCTCCGCTACCCAGGTGACGGCCATCCCAAGTATAGGATGCCGTTTCCTGAGCGCGCATCCCTTCCGCCTCCGCGCCAGCCGTCCAACAACCTAAAGAGGAAGCTGAGCGGGCTCCGATCCTTCCCAAAGGATGCCAGCGCAGCATCCCTCCACCCACCCCAACCCGCCCTGTCCCCCCTCCCCCCCCAAAAAGCGCGCAGGGACCCGGACGACTCGCTCAGGATCCCGCTCCTTTGCGCCTATCCCCCCCACCCGCTCCTTACCTGCGACGGCTCCACGGAAGACCTCCCCCCACTACTCGCCCGCCCGGGCCGGGCCCGAGCCGCCGCAGCCCCCCTCTTCCTCTTGGGCCGGCGTGGGCGATGCGCGGCCGGGCGCCCCGATCGTCCGGCGCCACACCGCTGCGCCTTCTCGCTTCTCCTCCTCGCCACCTGCTCTCTCGACCACCTCATCGCAGGGTGCACCAAAAGGCCTCCCCCCACAACCCGTCGGGGAGAGGAGGGAGGGGGGAGCGCGCCGGAGACGGACGGGGACCCCATTGGCTGGCCGCGAGCGCTCCGGCTGCCCATTGGGCGCGGGCGGGGGCCGGGGCGGGGCGGGGCCGGCGCCGAGGAAGGGCTGGGGTTGGCGGGGGAGAGGCGCGCCGCGGCGGCTTTTGTGTGCTCGGTCGGGCGACGGGGAGCGGTCGGGCCAGAGCTGCGGCAGATAGCCAGGCAAGCCAGGCAAGCCGGGCAAGCCGGGCGGGCGGGCAGCGAGCGCAGCCAGACAGGGAGGGCTGGTGGACGCCGTGGCAGGCGGCAGCGGAGGGGTCCCCCGCTTTTCCCTGCGCCGCAGGATGCATCGGAGCGCTCCGCTGGCGCCTTGTCGGGGGCCGCTGGCGCTGCGCTCCGCACCTCGAGGGGCGTCGCGGGCCCTGCTGGCGGACTAGAGGCGAGAGAGCCCGGAGCAGCGCAGGAGCCGAGCCCGGGAAGGGGCAGGGCAGGGCAGGGGCAGAGGAAGCAGCGCGGGGGGGGGGGGGCTCAGCCAGCCCGTCCGCCCTCCTGCCCGCCCGTCCGTCCCTTCCGAGAAGCCCCGCCAAGCCGCTGGACGAGCCAGCAAGCCAAGGCGAAAGGAAGCAGCGCGGCCTTGGCGTTGCCAAGATGCTGGCCCTGGAGCTGCTGAGCCTGGCTTGGCTGGCCGGCGTGGCGATGGGGCAGAACGAGACGGAGCCCATCATCTTGGAAGGCAAGTGCCTGGTGGTGTGTGACTCCAACCCGGCTTCCGATCCCACCGGCACGGCGCTGGGCATCTCGGTCCGGTCGGGCAGCGCCAAAGTGGCCTTCTCGGCCATCCGCAGCACCAACCACGAGCCGTCGGAGATGAGCAATCGCACCATGATCATTTACTTCGACCAGGTAGGGACACCCGCCCACCCACCCCTAAAAAAAATCCTGGAAGGGGGTATTTAAAGGGGGTTCGGGGAAAGGGGGGGAAGTGGGGAGGAGGGTTTTAGGGAGGGTGGGAGAAGGGAGGGCACACTTAGGCATAGAAGGTGGAGATGCCTTTCTCCTCTTCTGCCACTTTCAGCCCCTACTTTCAGTTCTGCAGAAGACACCCCAATATTGGAGGGGGGGGGAGGAACAGGTAGGGTAGTCAAGTCCTCAGCCACCAAGCCAGATGTCCAGTTGAATGCCCGGAGAGCCAACCTGTCTCCCTCCAGTTGGGACGACAAAACCTCTCCAACCCAAGCATCTGGATTTATGGACCTACCTTGAAAAGGAGCAGCCCTGAACCTGGCGAGGGTTACCTAGCCCAGGTTTAGCATCTCTGTTCAGGGAAGAGAGTGAAAAGGGAGATGTAAGAATGGAGTCTCACCTTCAGAGTGGACAGCGGAAGGAGAAGGAAAGAAGGCTGGAGGGTTGCAGAGAAACGACCTTAAAGAAAAACTTTGATCTACACCTGGGCAATATTCCCCCTTTTCTCTCTTTTTTTACCCTCCCCATTCTCTGTTTTCTTCCCTCCGTCCCGTAGGTGCTGGTCAACATTGGGCTCAACTTCGACTCTGAACGCAGCACTTTCATCGCTCCCCGGAAGGGCATCTACAGCTTTAATTTCCACGTGGTCAAGGTGTACAACAGGCAGACTATCCAGGTGAGATTGCATGGCTTCTTCAACTGAGAACTTTCCTTTTTTTTTTGCCCTGGGTGGGAAAGCAGCTGCCTCCCCTAATTTATGCGAATGAATGAGAGGGACCAACTTTCTTCAACTCACCTGTGAGAAACTGACACCTTTGAATTAAGCTGTTTTTCAGAGTCAGCCTGCCTAGCTCCAGGACTGCACAATAAATATTGAAGCTTTCTGCACATTTTTGTATGTGTATTTTGATGTCGAGGCATAAGTGAGTGAGTGTGATATCCATCATCTGCTCAGTGCAGAAATCGTGTGCCAGGAACCATTCGGTAAAAGATAGTTGCCAATTTCTCGATATGGAATACGTGTGTGTGTGTGTGTGTGTGTGTAGGGGTGTGTGTGTTGGGGTTGCTTTGCGGATTTTGAAATTCAGGTCTGTGTAAATCAGGGTGGAAATGGTTGCTGGGTTTTTCATTGCAGAATTATACTACATGGGCAAGATTTATGGGAGTAACGTGTGTACAGATTTAGAGAGAGAGAGAGATTAGATAGATAGATAGATAGATAGATAGATAGATAGATAGATAGATAGATAGATGGATAGATGGATAGATGGATAGGTGGATAGATGGATTTAAAGAGAGATGAGAGAGAGGTGATGGATGGATGGATGGATGGATGGATGGATGGATGGATGGATGGATGGATGGACGGATGGATAGATAGATATAAAGAGAGTTATGAGAGAGAGAGGTGATAGATAGATAGACAGACAGACAGATGATAGAACTATATATACTCATACAGTATATTTTCTCATGTATCTGGCCAAGAATAATGCAAAAGTGAAGAAAGTATGCTGGGCCCTGGAAGGCTGAAGTTTAATCCTGCTCTTGATTTTAAAGCTTTCTTGGAATCAGCTTCTTTCATGCTTCAGCTCTTTACTGGCTGCAGTAAAAATGAAATGAATAATGAGTCACCCTATTATTTATCATCGTTTATAAATCTGTCTGGTTCCTCAGCTTGGTCTTTGTCTAGCTTCCGACCATTCTGGATCTGAAAACAGTTGCCAAAAGCTATCCTCCCTAAATTGAGCCTTTCTGATTTATAGGAAAAAATAGTCTCAGTGTTCTGCTTTTTGTTTAAGGTCTTCATGTTTCCAGTATTTTGTGCTAAAATTCAGGAAGTTGCTTTTTTAAAAAAGGCTTCCCCGTTTATAAAGTTGGATTTTCTTCCAAGAACACATCTTTAATAATGAGACAGAATGTGCTCTCTTACTAATATACAGATCGTATCCATGCAGGGAAGCCAATTTTTTCTTTTCTTTTCTTTCCTATTCTTTTTTCTTTTTCTTTTCCTTTCTTTTCTTTTTTCTCTTCTCTTCTCTTCTCTTCTCTTCTCTTCTCTTCTCTTCTCTTCTCTTCTCTTCTCTTCTCTTCTCTTCTCTTCTCCTTAACATTCCTTTAAACTTTCTCCCAGAAAGAAATTAAGTGAGATGAAGTTGTATTCATAAAAAGCATAACATATGTTACTATTGTAAATCTAGTATGTGGAATAAAAGGAGGGAGGTCATTTTTAAAGATAAGTGTGGACAAAACCATGAGCCCCAGTCAGGTCTACTTAGCAGTAAATTAGATTAATTTCAATGATCTGAAATTCAGGTTTTATTTTCAAAATTATCTTGTACTGCAGAATACATAAACACATGCTCAGATTCTAGAGATAGAGAATGATTGCCTGGCTGATTGAATTTCATCTTGGAGAAAAAGCACATTTCCAATTGTGCAAACCGTGTTCAGTGCATTTGTCATTCAACAGTCACAATCCCATTTCTTGTCACTGATACACCCATGGCTCTTTTATCCATTGTCTGCTGTCCTCATTGGGGGGGAAAGCATTGTGTTTATAGACCTGTAGTTTTACTATTGTAAAAAGGAACAGAAACACTCCTTCTTGGGAGCTACTTTCTAACTCATGCTTGCTCTCTTTACGGACTCTCAGACAAATGACTGGGGAAAGCTATCTTTTCGATGGAAATCATGTTTCATGAAGATGTTGGGGTTTTCTTTTACACCAACAGGAAATGCTACAAAATACTATTTGAGTTTTTAAAAACTCTTTGCTAAGCAAAACAAACAAACACCTGGAAGAGGGAAAAACATGTTAGTGAGTTTTTAAGTCTGGCTTGCATCCAATTATCATTTTGCAAAGAAAGTTGGAACAGCCACCCAACAGAAGCTAAACCTCTCACGCACAGAAGTAATGCTAGACTCCCCCAGAATTTGCTGATGGTAGAGTAGCATAAACAGCATATTCCCCAACCCTTCAGCTTTTTATAAGGAACATTTTTCTGTATAATTGGGACCTAATTAAAAATTGTGTTCTTTGAAGTGAGAAAAGATCAGCAAGGCTGTGTTCACACAATCTGTATAGTTCCATGCATAATATGCAAACCTGAACCAGCTCTAATCTGGGTTTTCTTTGGTTCTCACTTTGGTTTCTTCTTGGTTAGGTGAGATTAGCATTTTAAAATAATTCAGCCTGATGAGTTAATTTATGTTTTAGTATATCTTGTGTCCCTCCATGAGTTAATTCTATAACCAAGTCAAAGGGTTGTGAACATGTAAATTAGGATGGTTGGTGTGATAGTACCATCTAAAGAACCTCAACCAACACCTCCTAATCTAGTCTAGTCTAGTCTAGTCTAGTCTAGTCTAGTCTAGTCTAGTCTAGTCTAGTCTAGTCTAGTCTAGTCTAGTCTAGTCTAGTCTAGTCTTCTATATCAATGGCTCCCAACCTTTGGGTCTCCAGGGACTGGTTCCATGGAGAAAGGTTTTTCCAGGGACCAGAAGGGGCGTGGTTTTGCATGATGCCTCCATCCCACAGATGGGGCTTGGCTGGTTTGTGCAACCGGATTGGTGGCATGCCATGAACTGGTGCCAGTCCATGAAGTTGAGTTGAGGACCCCTGATCTGTATTAATCTAATTTAAGTATGTGCCTCTCAATAACTCTGGAACTCCTCCTTTTCAACTACACCCCTCTATATACACACAATGGAAATGAAGCTATTTGGAATCGTGAACTATGGAGAATTTAGATTCATTGATTGTCTCCTGGTCATAGTGGGACTTCCTGAATCTTTGATATTACAGCCTTTTTCTTTCTCTCTAAATTCTGAATTTGAAGATGAAACTTCACACCTGAAAATAGACAGGTAAAATGTCTAGTCCTGCATAGGTTTGCTTAGAAATCATCCTGCTGAACTGAGTGAGATTTAAGCCCAAGTGTGCAGCCAGGTTGCACCATAAATAACAATTTCTTTCTTTTGCTACACATAAGGGGCAAATGTATACATACTTCTTTAAGAACAGTGTTGAAGTCTGCTTTAGGAAGCCATACTCAGTTCTTCCAAAAAGGCTAGAGATTTCTACATCCAGGTCCAATTCCTTTTTCCTTTTATTGCAGTCTCCTTGATTGACTTAAATGCTAAAAACAGGGGGAGAAATTGCCTTATTTAAATCTATCTATCTATCTATCTATCTATCTATCTATCTATCTATCTATCTATCATCTATCTATCTATCTATCTATCTATCTATCTATCTATCTATCTATCTATCTATCCATCCATCCATCCATCTATCTATCATCTTTCCATCTCCATATCACTTGGCAATAGTGATTGTGGGTTTTATTAAACCTTCACCTACCTTTTGTTTATAATTTAAGGATTGTGCATGTGTAGAAAGATGGGGAGCAAATATTAAGGAAACACAGAGAGAATGGCACAAGAAGAAGGAAAATTGCATTTATGGGAACTTTAATTACTGGCTGTGGCAGATTTTGCTCTAGAGGTATGCAAAGGGTTGAATTTCTAACATTCATCATGAAGAACGCTGTCATCTCTGTTGGGACACATTTGCCTTTATCAAGATTTCAGCATTTTTGCTGGTCCACAAAAGAATAATTGTCCCCACCCCATGCCCTGGCCTCATAGACTATTCCTGTATCTTCCTTGTGTCACATTTGAAGATTTAGTGTGGGACAAAGCACCCAGATTTCCTGAAAGAAAATGACTATCCTACCATACAGAGAGTAGGGGCTGACTGTATTCCATGCTGGAATCTCAACCGTGATCCACATGTATCAAATTTGAGGGGGTCAAATTTGAGCCCACTGCTCCTAGTACTTACATGACCTCATTATTTTTTCTTCTTCTAGAGATCCCTAAAACAATCGGATCTGTGTATTTTTTTTTCTCTTCTTATTTGGTTGTCTATAACTTTATACAATGATGAGTTGAGAAGCTGGAGCTTTGAAAGATAATTACACTAGTGCTAAAGCCAAAAATAATAATAATGATAGATGGATAGATTAGATAGATGGATGGATGATAGATAGATTGATTGATTGATAGATAGATAGATAGATAGATAGATAGATAGATAGATAGATAGATAATAGATAGATAGATAGATAGATAGATAGATAGATAGATCGATAGATAGATAAGAGAGAGATATTATATAGAGAGAGGGGGGGGGAAGAGGGGGAGAGAGGGAGAGAGGGAGAGAGAGCGGGCAGGAGGGAGGGAGGGAGAAGAGATGATAGAGAAAAGAAGGAAAGGTGATTATGTCTGATATTCATTTCTAAAAACTAGAGAGGGATACTTTGATACTGTCCAAAATCCCAAACCTCTTAAGCCACCTGTGCCTCTCCTTACATTTCTTTCTTTCTTCTGCTGCTGCTGTTAAAGATCTTTATTCTGTGACTTGACAGAACCCAGCAAAGTGCATCTTTCCATAGCACAAATTTAGGAAAGATAACAATGCAACTGTTTTTATTAAGATAATTGCTGGAAGAGTAGTCCTGGGTAGGTCTACCCACAGTTCCCCATGTCTGTGGCCCTACTACCTTTCAAACATGAGGAGGACTAGCTAATAACGATAACAATACAATACAAGAGCACACAATAGATACAAACTCAAGGTTAATTGAACCAAACTTGACTGCAGAAAATACGACTTCAGCAACAGAGTGGTCAGTGTCTGGAAAACTCTACCTGACTCTGTGGTTTCTTCCCCAAACCCCAAAAACGTTAACCTTAGACTGTCTACTATTGACCTCACCCCTTTCCTTAGATGTCTATAGGGGGTGTGCATAAGCGCACCAACATGCCTGCCGTCCCTGTCCTATTGTTTCTTTTATTTTTCTTATATGTATCCATGTATTCATAACTATGTTTTTACTCTTACCTATTATGTTGTAAGCAATTGACAAACCAAATAAATAAAAATAAATAAAAAATAATGAGTAAATTGGTAGCAGGCTGTACTTCTATTCTTTCCTGTGCCCTGGCTGCAACATTCCTTATTGAAGGAGCAGCTAACAGTATGTAATGAAGACTCATGGTTGGAGGAAATCTCTTTTCCTGGATGCGTTAAAAACACCCCTTCCCAGCTCCGTGCATGCCTACATCTGTTCGGTAAAGTCTTCCTTTGTTCCCCCTTTTCCTTTCATTGACGGGGAGGTGGGCTTGTCTTCTGCCTTTGCTTCCAGGTGAGCTTAATGCTGAACGGCTGGCCGGTGATTTCCGCCTTTGCTGGAGACCAAGATGTCACACGAGAAGCTGCCAGCAACGGGGTCTTGATCCAGATGGAGAAAGGAGACCGCGCCTATTTAAAACTGGAGCGAGGAAATTTGATGGGCGGCTGGAAGTATTCCACTTTCTCAGGATTTCTAGTTTTTCCTCTTTAAATGACTCACTGACTGAAGGAGGAGGAGGAGGAGGAGGAGGAGGAAGAGGAGGCAGGGGACAGTTCAGCCAGACATAAGCTTGAGAGTCACTTACCGTTTCCAACCCCTGAATCAAAGGAACTTGGAAACTGCACTCACACCTGGATAAGACCCTATCGCAGAAGTTTAAAACTCTGACTGTGAGATTTTTGTGCTTGGAAGATCTCGATAACAAGACGGACAGCTGTCAGGGAGATGCTGGCGGTGGACATCCTTCAATAACGTCGCTCTCTTTTCTTTACAAGCAGTTTTAGCGTACTCTACATTAATCTGGTGATGTTGTATCAATCATTTCCTCACTTTCAGTGTGTCTTTTGTATCTTTGCAACCTTCCCATTCCTCCAGGGTTTTGGTTTGGTTTGGTTTTGCTTTACATGACCCTTGTACAATGGATCTGGGCTTGTTTTTACCATTCTACCTATCTATCTATACCTATATCTATATCTATATATATGTGTATATGTATACATATTTTTTAACTCTCTCCCTGAGTTTAACTTTAAAGAAAAAAACAATATTTTTGAATATATGGTGCCATGGTAAGAAATGTCATGCAAATGAGTGCTAGCAAGCAGACAAGAATACACACACACAAACACATACACACACATGCATATATAAACACGCATGTATTTATGTATGTATGTCACTATAATGTAGGTAGATACATGAACTAGCCTGCCCTATTGCTATGGAAATTGGAACGAATGCAAAGTTTTCCAACTGCTTGATGGTTGGTTCTTTCTCCCTCTAGTCAACATGTGGCTCAGCTACAGAAAATAGACTAAACTTTTCCTAGTTCACCTCAAAAGACAAATTGTGACTATTGACCATTTAACCTCTTTGAATGGCCTTTTCATTTCATCATTTCCCCTCCCTCTCTTACATCAAAAACCTGGCCCGGTTAATGCAACCATAGCCAAACCTGGAAAGAAAGGGAAAAAAAATACAAGAAAGAAATTGCAACAGGCAACAACAATAAATGAATACGTAAGCAGGATGCCACCGTGTGCATTGGGTGTTCAGAGGGCCCAGCCCACGACTCCATCTCTGACAAATTCCAGTTTCTTGGAAAGACTGAATGAAACAAAAGTTCAAGGACTCCCAGTGTAAAGACTTCCGTTTAACTGTATTTGATCTCTGGCTTTGTTCTGTCTCTCTTCCCATTATTTTATGTGCTGTTTTTCAATAATGGGAGAGGAGGGAATGGGTGGTGATGAGTCAATTGGTCAATATTAGAGACTGAAAATATTTTCAATTTGCAAACATTGCTGGGCTGATTAAGTCCTGAAGTGGGGGGAAGACCCCTTTTTTCCTTTAAGCGGACACAGGTGACAAATTTTCCCTCTGTATCCTGTATTATAGCATATAATCTCTCCGTCAAATCCCCTTTTCTACAGCTGTCTTATTAAAATAATAAAGAACAAGGAAAACTCTTCCGTGATAGACCTAAAATGCTAGTGTTCATTAATTGCTAGTATTATTTTTGTTTAAAGTATCTCAAAGATGTAAATGCCATAATTTTTGCAGCCCTCTAGAGAAAATAACTACTTTTATGATCAAGGTGCAGTTAAGATAAACACTTTGGATTGTATTAGAATCATAATGTGAAATTTAAAAAAAAAAACTGGTGGAATAAATAAATAAACCGACCTCTTGGAGGAGAGGGGAAGAGATGGAGAAATAAATAGACCTGAATCTCCTTCCTACTGTACTGTTCTGTTTTTGTTGCCTGAGCCTTCAAGATGGAATTATTCCTCGATAAATCAAAATAATCATCGGACGTGAACTGCCAATGTCTACTTGCAGCCATGACATGGGCAATGGCTGCTATATAGTTAAAACAGGATGGGTCTTTTCTCCCCTCCCTTGCTCAAGAAGCTCTGGGTTCCAAGAACAAATTTAATTAGCTCCTAAGAGGGCAGTTAATTCTAGCTTAATAAGCAATGTTATTCTTTTTATGTTTGCTGTCACCCTCCCTTTTGTTAGGGTGAAGAAGTGTCTTTGTTAATAGCTCCCTTCGCAAACAGACTTGAGAATGGGAAGTGGGTGTGTGGCTGACAAGCCAGTTCTTCTGAGAAATCTTTGAGTGGATGAGAACTACGGACAAATAACCGTGGCAGCTGTGTCTCCCTGCTGAAATGCGTTTGGTTCTATGTGTGTCTTTGCATTTTGCCCACTCCTGAATGGCTTCCGGTAATGTGTGCAGCTTGGTCAGGTTGATTGTCTGCTCAGCTCATTTCTGGCACTTCAAAGAATTCAGGCCACGAGTGATGTTTCTTCTCAGTGGGTATCTTCTCCTCCTGGTGTTGCCTAGTTATGGTCATGAAACGTCTTGCAACAAAAATCACCAAGCTCAAAGAGCACCATGGACCCTTCATTTCAACCCTGAGCTACAAATATTTTCTTTTCTTGGTCTCTCCTTCATCCAGTGGCTTGACGGGTTTGGGTGTCAACCCTACCATTTGGAAGTCTTCCCAAACAGAGGAGCAGAGTTTTAAGCTGGTTGGGAGAGTTGGTCCATTTCCTCTCCATGAGAAGATAAATGCTGTAATTCAAGTTCATGATTCGAAGAATGATGCTCATTGTGCCTCCTGACCTGAGTTCTTAGACAATTTACTGGATCTTAGTAGGAAAAGTAAAGCATTAAGCATGATTATAAAGCTGTCTTTTTCAGGGTTATTGCAGTTACATGCAAGCAGTGTTATTTAGACTTAAATGCTACTTTAGATGATGCCACATGATGGTAATGATGATGTTTGCTTTATGAATAATTTGTTCTTAAGCCTGTATCTGAAATAGTTGGGTGAACCCTGTGATCAAGAAAAAAGGAGATGTAGGTTCTCCCTATAGGTCCACATATTTTCCAAAGCACTAGAGGGCAGGACAAGAAACAATGGATGGAAACCAGTCAAGGAGAGAAGCAACCTAAAACTAAAGAAAAATGCACTAACAGTGTGGACAATTAACCAGTGGAACAGCTTGCCACAAGAGGCTGTGGGTGGTCCATCCATTTTAAGAAGAGACTGGCTCGCCACTTGTCTGGAATGGTGTAGGGTTTCCTGCCTGAGCAAAGAGTTGGACTATAAGACCTCCAAGGTCTCTTCCAGCTCTATTCTATTCTAATTCCCCACCCGCAAATATTCCTCACTACTTGAATTGCTAATTCCTGCCACAATTGTATTTATTTGTTCTAACATGAGACTGCACAGATTATAACAGCGGTTAAACTTTTCATCTCCTAACATACGAAAGATGGCTCAGTTTTGAGTATTACAGGACAGGCTCAAAGCTAAGAGTGCATGTTTAGAAAAGATCATAGTTCCGCTGTTGTCTTTTGAAGTTTGTTGAGAGGGTTCAAAACCTTCCCCTAAGCAATGCAAGCAAGGACTCTGAGAATCTCATCCACGTTGTATACAGTGGTCTAAGCCAGGGGTGTCCAACCTTGGCAACTTTAAGACTTGTGGACTTCAACTCCCAGAATTCCTCAGCCAGCTGGCTGAGGAATTATGGGAGCTGAAGTCCACAAGTCTTAAAGTTGCCAAGGTTGGACACTCCTGGTCTAAGCCATTGACTCGGTTGTCTATTGTTGCATGAAAAGGATGGGCAATAACAAAGCTGTAACAAACTTTTATTCGGCAATAACAAAGAATTAAATTTGTACGAGATGGGGAGGGGGCAGGTGTTTGCACCATATATAAACTCACAGACTAATCAGCCATAATTTAGCTTAATGCAACAGTGCAAACTCGGCCATTTATCACTCGGGGTGTTGTAGGAGTCTAGTAAATTGGATTGATAACACGCAGCGCACACCAAACACGACACCTCTGCAGAGACATGGAGATATAATAACTGTGCCTACCTCTATTGATTAATAGCTAGAGGATCAAAAGTGAAACATCCAAACAAAAAAATAGATATTATGAATTCCCTCCCACTGTCCAGCTTTCTTAGCGTTCTTGGAAGCAGACTCCACCAAAGTTTCCGTCTTTGTGGACTGGTGTGAAGGGGAGGGGGAGATGGTTTTGTGTGAGTGGCTGGCCCATTTCTGCAGCCTGGTTACAAACTCCTCAGGTCAGATGCATAGTTGGGGGGGGGGCTGCTTTAACTGAGGCAACTTTAAACTTAAATCTTCAGATGGAATATGTATTTAAATTGGCCCGTTCCATACGTACCAGTAGAAGAGGCATGCTGGGCAGTGGTGGGATTCAAAAATTTTTTACTACTGGTTCTGTGGGTTTGGCTTGGTGGGCGTGGCTTGGGCCTGGCAGGGGAAGGATACTGCAAAATCCCCATTCCCTCCCCTCCCCACTGACCTGCTTTCCAGCTCCGTTCTCCTGTGCAGGGCAACCAAAGGAGACCCAGCCAATCAGCTGGGACTTGGGAGGCAGAGAATAGATGGGGTTGGCGGGGCCAGTCACAGGTGGGATTTGCCAGTTCTCTGAACCACTCAAAATTTCCACTACCGGATCTCCAGAACTGGTCAGAACCTGCTGAATACACCACCTCTGATGCTGGGGGTCTGTCAACCCAATTATTTTGGCTGGTGGGGTCCAGGAGGGGGGGCTTTCTCTGCAGTTGCTCTTGCTCTCTGGAACAATTTACCTCCCTGAAGTGAGTAACACAGAATACAGAATACCCAGTACATAATAAAATAATTGGAAGGGACCTTGGAGGTCTGCTAGACTAACCCCTACTCAAACAGGAAAACTTATACCATTCCTGTCAAATGATTGTCCAGTCTCTTCTTGAAAATCTCCCGTGATGAAGCACCCACAACTTCAGAACAATCAATCAGTGGACCAACTTGCCTCCAGAAGTTGTAAATGCTCCAACACCAGAAGTTTTTTTTTCAAACAGAGAACAGCTTTGCCCTCAGAAGTTGTGGGAGCATCATCACTTGAGACTTTCAAGAAGAGATTGGACAGCCATTTGTCAGAAATGGTTCAGGTCTCCTGCTTGGGTGGGGGGTTGGATTAGATGACCTACAAGGTCCCTTCCAACTCTGATTATCTGTTAACTGTTATTTTCCAAAGCACCAGAAGGCAGGACAAGAAACAATGACTGGAAACTAATCAAGGGAGAAGCAACCTAAAACGAAGGAGGTGAGTATGGCCCCAACCTTCCTATCGTTTCATAAGGGTCTAAAGATGTGGCTCTAACAGTTGTCTTGGGGCCCCAGTAGTGGATCAGCGCAATGGAGGTGGTTGGCTGAGTAATAATAGGTCCCAAGCAGCTTTCAATCAATTGCATTTTGATTATTTTTAAAAGCTTTTGTGTTCTGTTTCTCGTAAAATATCTCAACAGGATGGTCAAAGTGGAAAACAATAAATAAAGTACCAACATATTCTTTGTGTTTGTCGTTACTTGGTTGCAGGTTTAATTGTTTCTTCAAAGTGTTTTACTCATTCTTAGTTTATTGATGGCTTGTCCCAGAGTCTGAGGTTGTTATGGATTAAGTGGGAAGGACTGGCCCAAGGTTGCCCAACTGGCATCTAAGTTTAAAGAGGACCAGGACTTGTTCCAAGGCCACCAACATTCTTCACTGGCTCTCCAGGAATAACATAGCAAGTTAAAACAGTACATAAAATGTACGTTAAAAAAATGGATGGAATTTAGAAACAAAAAATGCTCCCCATCATTCACATAGAGAAGTTCTAGCTGGAAATAGGATACCCAATCTAAAAATGGACAACTCCTTAACTTCTTGAAATTATCCAAGCTTTCTTGGGAATATTACAGAACTGGTTTGTGACAGCTTTCTTCTCGAGTGTCTTTCAGCTTCCCAGTCTAGCCAACAATCCTGGGATTTGCAGGAGTGTCCTCATTATATTCATTACACTGGAAAGCCAACAGGACAGGTTTGAGACCTGACCATTGTACAATTGGGTGAGCTCCCATCTTCGCCTATCTCCTGCTTACCTAGCAGTTCGAAAGCAGGCACTTGCGAGTAGATAAATTCTCACTTTGGTGAGAAGGAAACAGTGCTCTGAGATATCATACTGGCCACATGACTGCAGAAATGGCCCTTGAAACAGAGATGAGCATTACCCCATATAGTTACTTGATGATGAGCGGAGTAAAATCCGCAAGGATTCCTTTCCTTTCCTTCCTTCCTCATTCCACTTAGTTTCCAAGCCAGATTTGACTAGATGCTGCATCCTGATTAATTAATAAACAAGAACTGCCATATTATGTACAGAGTAAGTATTGCTAAAATAAACCAGCTTTGTTTTGGAGTAAACATTAAAAGAGTTAGCGTTCTGATAGTTGAAAACAAACCCAATTAAACAATGTTCAACTTCTAAGTGAACAAGGATTGGGCAAAATATATAACCGTAGTTTGGAAATACTGATTTCATAGTACACACACATATGTGCTGTGCTATATCAACATTTCAGCCGTATTTTATAGTTTTAACCTTACAATTTTTCTGCTCTGCCTCTTTTTTTGTTGTTGCTTCTACTGTTTTTTCTTTCCTTAGAAGCTTTTTTTGTTGATGGTGGTGGAAGCTGCACTGTCCTTGGTGCTGAACACTCTTATTTTTCACAGGCTTATATGTTGCATTTAATTATTTATCAGCTCTCCCTTTGCTGTTTCAAAAACCTCTGAATTGCGAGCCTCCTCCTCCTCAATATTTGTTGTTTGATGGGAGGGACATGTGACCTCCCAGGATCCATTTTAATTTGATATACAGTTTGCTGTCCCCGCTGGGAGGAATTATTTTAAGAATCTCTGCAAAGAAAACAAAACAAAGCAGGGAAGAGCAGTTAGAGTTTAATATATTTCCTGATTCAGTTGTCCCTTGGAAGTCTAAGGGCATAAAATAAAAACCAGATTCTCCACAGGTTCAGAAACAAAAAGAAAGTCTTTTGAAGAAGGGGGTTGAAAAGAAAGAGGAAACTGACTAGAAGGCTCAGAAATTGATATGGCATCGTCAAAATTCCAACCCTGCCTTTGAAAACAAGGCTAGAAACCCATGGAGTCAACCTCTTGCTGTTCAACCAACCAAAGAACTTCATGTTTCTTTAAAAAAAACAAATGTCTTTGGCATAGGCACTAAGCCAGCATTAAACAATGATTGACAGGATAAGCTTTATTGGGACTCCAGATTTTTTAATGGGACCTGCATCCAAGCATGGATAAAAGTCCCAATAACAATATGCTTGTGTGTCCTGGAATATATTATAGTGACAAATATATGTAAATCCTAAATTCCATCAAATGGAAAGAAGTGCCTTTAAAAAACACATAAATGCATAGGGGAGATTCATAGCAGCCATGTCTTACCAGTTGATGAAACATATTTGCTGTTTTCACACAACCAGCTGTCACAGGAGCTGGGCTTCTCCCAACATGATCACACCCCAAATGTCATTTTTTGCATGGTCTGCAGTTCTGGTATGAATCTTGGATTTTCAGTCCCTTGAAGACAATCAAAGTTGATTTTTATGTTTATCTGTAAGCTATCTTTATTGTATCCCAACCCTCTTCTCTCTCACTCCCGATCCATGAATGGATGAGATATGTTGGGAGAATATGCAGATATGGATGCAAGAAAGATGGAAGGGATACAGCCTTTGCTCAACCGTTTCAGATTTCATCTTACTTCTAGAAGAAGAAGAAGAAGAAGAAGAAGAAGAAGAAGAAGAAGAAGAAGAAGAAGAAGAAGAAGAAGAAGAAGAAGAAGAAGAAGAAGAAGAAGAAGGCATTATGCATTCAGTATTGTCTGACTCTTAGCAATTCTATGGACCTGGCCTCTCTGTGTTCTTCAGATGACACATGTTGTTTAGTCCTTAGAATCTTAAATTCTGCAGTACATGATGCCCTAAGATGATAAATGATTTTCTGTAATTGCTCAATGAATGAAACTAAAGATTTAATTAGCACTGGGAGAAAAATAAGCACACCCATTCCTTTTAATAATGACATTTCAATCAATATATCAGATAAAACAATGATACAACCTTATAGCCATCCAAAATCAGAACCTGTTCATTGAAAATAAACCACAAAACAAAGCATTAAAAAAAAAACAGAGTCCATGTTTTTATGGAAAGAATGGGCTTTTTGAACATTCAGCAATTCCTGAAGCCTGAGCTATCATTTTGAAACAACCACTCTTCACTTTTAATTCCATTCTTCTAAATCAAGTTTTGCTCCTAATTGCACTTGTAAAAAATCCTGACCTTGCTCTTGGCTTGTCCATTTTGGCACGGCTTCAACTTTCCATGTGAAAGTCCTTTTGAATAGGTGACCTCCTTAATTTGCTCATGAGCCTCCAGGGTTCTCTGACTCACAGTACAAGAATCTCTGCCTTGGATTAATTTTTTTTTGTTTGGGGGGAGGGGAATCACAGAGCTGTGATTAGCTGAGCCGGGGACCTCCAAGAGATCTGCAGCCTGACCGGAAGGAAGAACTGCCTTGTCCATAGGATCTGTGGTGACCCAGGATGGAATACAAAATAAACACAGTCACAAAAACAGGTGAAGCCTCTTTTATTCCTTCACTTTGCTTCAAAGCTCCAAATATCCTTGACTGGAGACAAAAAACTTCCCCACAAGCAGTTACGGAAATGCCGTTTAAACTAAAAATGCCTATAAATTATAAGAGTAAAAACAACACAAACCACACTGAAGTAATTAAGGGAACCAGGCAAGACAAGGGCTTGAAGACATCCACAGATCTTGGAACACACACTGGGAAGGATGCCATACTCAGAGAGGAATGACAGACTAGAGATATTTCCATGCTTTGTTTCCAGTACTGGTCCGTATGCATGTCTGTCCTTTTAACCAGTTCTCACAGCTGCAGCCCAAGAAGAGGATCAAGGCCCTTTCCTCCCCCATAGACCACACCATTCACATCTCCCCCTTATCTTCTCCTCCCTGTGTGCCCTAGGATGAAGAAGGTACGGGCCTGGGTCTTCCTCTGACTGCCCAGCCTGCCTCTGCCCTTCCCCAGCCTCTTCTTCAACCTCCAGAGCCACACTTCCACTCCCTGTTGACTGTTCCCCCTCCTCTCCCTTGGAGTCAGTCTCCAACAGGGGCATGACGGGATCCTTGGTTGATTTATATCCTTTTATACTTTGTATAGAGGGAAGCAGTGGCTCAGTGACTAAGAGGCTGAGCTTGTCAATCAGAAAAGTCCAGCAGTTCGGTGGTTCAAATCCCTAGCGCCACATAATGGAGTGAACTCCCGTGACTTGTCCCAGCTTCTGCCAACCTAGCAGTTTGAAATCATGTAAAAATGCAAGTAGGAAAATAGGGACCCCTTTGATGGGAAGGTAACAGCGTTCTGTGCGCCTTTGGTGTTCAGTCATGCCAGCCACATGACCACGGAGACGTCTTTGGACAGCGCTGTCTCTTCGGCTTTGTAACTGAGAGGAGAACCACCCTTAGAGCCGGAAACGACTAGCACGTAGGTGTAAGGGGAATCTCTACCTTTATCTTTCTTTTTTTTTTTTTTTGAAACAAATTTTATTGATTTTAAAAACAACCAAAACATCATTAAACATTGAACACATAAAACCTCTTTCCATTATAAATTTTTACAAGACGGATAAAACATTATTTTATTTTATACAATATAATTATAATATATCCCATTTCCACTTAAATATCTTTTAGCAGATTTCTCATTATTTCTCTTTACTCTTATTCAATTACATTTCTTTTCTATATTTATCCATTTTATAATCATCATATTCATATTTCCCTCTGTTTTGTTTATTATTATCCTCATCTAGCTTTCCTCCAAGGTTTTATTAAATCTCAACCAAACGCTTTTTTTAGAAATGGCGCTTGCTACTTACCTCTACCGTTATCTTTACCTGTAAAGGAAATCCATTCATTCCAATAAAGGGGGATATTTGTAGCTTAGGGTTGAACTATTGGGGTCCTTGATGTTCTCTGAGCTTGGCTGTTTTCTTGCAGACATTTCATTACCCAAACTAGGTAACATCATCAGTGCTTGTACCAAAGAGAAAGGAAGGAAGGAACAGAGGGAGGAAGAGGGAGGAAGAGAGGGGGGGGGAGAAAGAGAGGAAGGAAGGAAGGAAGGAAGGAAGGAAGGAAGGAAGGAAGGAAGGAAGGAAGGAAGGAAGGAAAGAAAGAAAGAAAGAAAGAAAGAAAGAAAGAAAGAAAGAAAGAAAGAAAGAAAG